>PVKP010001841.1:0-84742 GCA_004027715.1 Plecturocebus donacophilus
GAGGCTCCGGCTAAGTTGTGCGTGGATTTTTAAAAGCATTAGCTGAACAGAGGAGCCACACACGTCTGTGCTGAGAGAGAAGAGCTTGCATGAAATCCTAAGCCAAGAGACGCTTCGCTCGTGCAGATAAATCAGACTTCCAGGAGTGGTGGACTGCGTTTCGGCTCTGCTCATCGTGTCTTCGGCTATACTTTTGTAGGATCATTAATCAAAGATTTGCTGTGTGGCTGTTAGATTTAAAAGTTTATATTCACTTAAGGTCATGCGCCATTGTCAACACTTTGTAATTAGCGACAAACTACTTGCAGGCCCTTTAATATTTACTGTAATAATATTATTCATAATAGAGTCATTCAGTATTCATGTGGATATAATATGTAATTCCATTGTAATTTAGCATTAATTAATGTCCACTTATTGCTGCATATTATAGTATAGGAAACAATTTCTGATAAGAGACAGCAGTGTAATTTAAGGATGAATCTGACTGTAATTTGAATAATGATATACATTGCTTCATGTCTCCATGCTTCTGTCCCCATCCCCATTTCCCTGCATGCGTGCGAGCTCAGAGGACTCTTAGGAACACCACACACACGTGCACACACATGCACTCCCCCACACACCCATTGTGTGGGGGGCCGCACAGGTATTTGCAAAGGCACTTTAATGTGTCTGGAATCCCTTTCTGGATCTTGGTTCTGAACATTAAAGTTTGCTACTGTCAGGGCTTCCTATTGCCACTGCAACACCCGCACAAACTGCTGATTCAGTAGCTCTCCTAAAAAAGACCATGGTAAGACAGCTGCCCTTTAACACAGAGGCAACTATTTTTGAGTGGCCATTACAACGGGGCTTAAGAAATAAAAGCAAATATCCATGTATCTATTTCTCCATCCGTCTCTCCTTCCTTTCTTATCTATCAATTAATGGATCCGTGGATAGAGATATTTTTATATATCTTTTTGCCTATGGAGAAACAAAGTTAAAACTGACCATTCTGAAAAGGGGCATCTTGGAAGCTAAGCGACGAGACGTGCTGGGTTAGAACCGATCGGCCGCTTTGAGACCCTGGCTGGCTGCGGTGGTCCTGAAATAGCTCTCCGGCCTTCAGGTTGCTAATTGCTGTTTGCTGGTCTTGTAAGAAGTCATGAAGCTCCAGCACCATTCTCGCTTGAACTTGATACCGTATTTCACTCGTTCTTGTAGCATTAGGGGATTTAAAACCTCCTTTTCCTTTAATTCTTTTCTTTCTTTAATGGGTGACTGGATAAATTCAGTGGTGGATTTTTGTGACATTAAAACAGCAGATAAGTCTATGATGCACTCTCGCTATGTGGTTTAAAAATCCCTCACCATATGTTTCCTCACTGGAATGCCTCGTCTTGCAAAATTACAGGAACCGAAGCTTAAAAACACAATTAGGTAGTTTAAAATGAAGTATTAAAGAAATACCACATATATTCAGATGGCTGCAATGTTTTCTTCCCTCTCCTTTTTTGGTTTTGTTTTGTTCTTGGAGTATTCAAAAAGCCTGTACTGTGTTTGATTTTTGTACTAATCGTGCCCCATATTTTTTGGATTATGTTATATAGGCTGTGGTTAAATTATAAATGAAAGAGTGAACTACAGACTTCTTGTAACAGCAGCTTTTATGTTATTACAGAAAATGCAAAAAAAAAAAAATGGTTTTGCAATGAAGGGTCCCCTCGCTTATTTTGTGCTGCTTAACGTATATAGGCAGACAAGCAAAGCAATTTGTAGAAATGTTTTCTTTGCAGTATTTTGAAAATTACAGCACCCTCTCCAGCCTCTGAGGGGAAAATGAAAGAAAACTAAATACACAATGCATAAATATAGCTGTATGCTAACAGTGCTCTTCACTTTTTGCTGTTTTATGAATTCCTTCTTATGAAACACACACACACACACACACACACACACACAGGACAGCCTAATTCAAGTTCAATTTCTTACCAAGTTATAAGCCAAATCAACTATTTCATGTGCTGGTGATCTAAAAACCATTTTCCATAATTCCAAGTTTCTTTTTCTTCAATTGTTTAGAAAGAAGAAAAAGACAACAAAAAGCCAGCATGACCAGAGAATTAAAAAAAAAAAAAAAAAATCAAATAACAGCTTGTAATTTCTATACATTTTTTTTGTTTTCCATTACACTTATTTCAAATTCACTATACATGAAAACCCAGTAAAATATTTTATAGACGTCTTGCATCGCACTGCTCAAAGCACTTGACTGAACGGCCACTTTATGTCCTGATCCTAGAGGGCCAGAGTTTTAAGATATAATTTATACTCAGCAAATTGATGAAATATTTAGTTTATAGGCTGTGGCATTTTAGGTCCATTGTAACCGCATCACTTAAAAGACCTTGCTATGGTGCAGGCACGAAGAATAATTTTCTGCATTAAATCTGCTGCCATGCTTAACCATTTTGCTAATTTGTCCCCGAACTTTTGCCAACTGGAACGGGGCTAAGAGGTCAGGGAAGTCTGAGGAACCAGAAAGGATTCTCTGTTTTTCTGAAGTCATTTGCTGGGCTCTTTTCTAATGGAAGGCGAGATTTCGCAGTATCTACTGGAGTTGCTCACATGCTTTTCATAAAGAGAGGAGCCTATGCAAAAATCACTCGCTTAGCTTACGCCCGTCATTTGGAGATAAGTGGATTCTTGAATGTCTGAAAGAACATTTGATGTGGAACTTAAAACAATGCTGGAAAAATATCTTTGCCTTAATTGCCTTTCATTCTGCAGTGATGTGAGCCGCTTCGCCGAGGCAGCAGGTACCGTGGGAACACAAACAGTGGCCGCCTTCATGCCGGAGCCGGTGGGCTGGGCTGTGTCGCTCCCCTGCAACCAGCCTTAAGGACTCTGGTTTGTTTTCTTCCTTTTTTTTTTTTTGGCTTTATTGGATGAACTGCCTTCCTGAGATAACAAATCTTCTTTTGCAGCATTTGGCGGAGTTTGGTTAGGGGCTACCTCTGAGCAACATGAACTTGGCCTTGCTGGTGTCTTACACTAATACCTTCACTCCTGTTAGGAATCAGGGTACTCGGGAAACAGCCCGGAGCCATACAGCTGATTATTTCACCAAATTTGCATCTTTCAACAGTAATGGGGATGACTTCCACAAATGCTCCCAGGCTCTAAATAGATGTTAAGTGGTTGTTTCTAGTTCCTTCCCTCTCCATCCCTGGAGACTCACTTCCCATCCCACCCACTCCCAGTCCTGTGCTGAGTCTGCTGGTGGCCTAGGCCAGCTCAAGCCTGGCAGCCCATCCTCCACAGCCCGTTCCTGAGGCTGGCAGAGGCGCACTGGGCTGGATGTCCAAGCTGGGTCCTTCTGGGAAGCCCAGGCACTGAGGCTGAGCTGCTTCCCCGGCCCTAAACCTTGGTGGCAGGAAGGTGAGCCATTGTGGTCTTCAGCACTGGGCCGCTGCACCCACCCGGCCTGCGGCTTTCCCCACCGTGGGACGTCTGCCTCCCACATCTGCCTCCCACAGCAAGGAGATCCAGCAGAGAAGTAGGGCTTGAAGAGGGAGGGGGTGAGGGGAGGAGGGCAGCGCAGGCCTGGGGCTGGCAAGCTCTGGAGGGCCCTAGTTGGGGACAGACAGGAGGGAGCCCAGCTCCTAGAGAGGGGTCCACCCAGGAGATTTCCCCAAGGTCAGGCATCTGCTCTTGACTCAAAGCTGGAACAAGGGGGGGCAGGCCGTCAGAGAGTAACTATTTTTTTAATGCAGTGTTGATTAAAGATAGAATAAAGTTTTGTGTTCTAAAAATGTACCCGATGTTTGCACTAATGTTCTAATGCCTTTCTGCCAGCCCCTGGCTGGTCAGTCTGGCCACGTGGTTCAGCCATGACTGCATGGCCATCCAGTGGGTCAGACTCCTGGCCCCCAGTGACCCCTGGGTGGGCTTTGCAGGAGAGAGGGTTCTAGCTGGCTCTCTCTACTTTCTAGGGCCTGGGATACTAGAAAAAGGAAGTGTCCATAAGTAGCCCCTGGCCTCTCCAGGGTCCCCATGCTTCTTCCTGTCCCGAAGAGATCTTCGTGGCACATCTGAGCAGAGCCAAGCACAGCCCTGCGTCCCCTTCCTCCAGATCCTTCTAGCTTCTTGAGAGGTTCGCACAGCCAGGAGCCCACTGTAGCATCCGCCAGCTTTGCAAGGTGAGATGACAGTTGGAACTATCTGGGCTTCTCCAGTAGACAGTTTCTGGCTCTAGGATGACCGTCACTGGAGCCTTATAAGTATCCCCTGGACCTGGCCTTTGTTCTGTCAGCCAGAGGGCACTTTCTGAGAGCACTGTTCCTATGAGACTCACATTTAGGTGTGCAGGTATGAACCTACAAGTCCCCTTTGTGCTGTGGAAAGCTACAGAAAGTTCTTTATAAGCCTTGCTTGGAAAAGTGCATTGTTTATTAACCTAAACCATTGCACTTGAGGTTTTTTGTTTGTTTGTTTGTTTTTAATAAAATAATACCCCAATGTGTAAATCCCTCAGCTCTATAATGGATTAAAAGCCATGGTATTTAGTTTTCCTGGATAACTGATTTATAACAAAATCTATTTTCTCAAAATACAATTTTTCTATTTTCAGTAGGTACAAATATTTAGACTTTAATTTTTAAATCTGCTAAATAAAATTGGACTTATTTCCCTTTTCTTGTCCATTGAAGTCCAAAACAAAAATAGCAGCCAACCTATTGAAAAGAATTTACACGCAGAAAAACTGAACCAACCTTTTCCAAATTTCATGTTTGCTTTGTAATGATAGAACTAAAAGGCTTAACTGTATCTTTCATTACAGAAAAACCCTGAAATGAAGGATAGAGTCTAAACCTTTTTTTTCTGGAAGGCACTTCTTGACTTATGTACTTTATCTCATCATCATGACAAGGAGAAGAATGAGATGAAAGATTATAATGAGACCCATTTCCTTGTTGAAACAACAAAGGGGTAGGAGCAAGGAGGAACCAGGAAGACGCGAGAGTCTGGAGAGGGACCTGGGACGCGCGGAGCTGCTGAGGCCAGAACGAGGAGCATGGGAGTCAGGGTGCACTCACAGCGTCTCTCCCAGGTCCAAAGGCAGGGATTCTGCACCCCAAAAAACACGTGATCACCACCGCAGCCATATACTTTATTAGGCATTACAAAGTTATTTCTTTCTTTAGCTGTGAATGGTAAGTGATTGTGAATGATCTTCAACTTTCATCAGGAAGCTATAAGAAAACAAAAAACAAAAGCTGAGTCCCCGGCTGCCGGGCAGGCCCTCCCTGGGGCCTCTGCCGCCTGCTTTGCACCTGCCTTTGGTGGAGTCCACAACCATCCCCTTCGATCACCTTGAACGAAATATTATGCACAAAATTTAATAGCTTCAGGACAGGTCCTTTCATATATGCCTTGAAATTCTTCTTTCATTTTCTGCATTAGTATATTTCCTCAAAAGCCATGTCGGCAGAAACGAACTGAAATTTGAAAAAAAAAAAAAATGCATCTATTTTGCTGTTAACAACAAGATAAGATTATCAGTTTATTTCCTATTTATAAAAAGGATTTTATTTAATGTATAAATATTTAGAATGCCCTTGGTTTAGTTCATTTAAGAAACAGCTATATATATACACACACACATACATATATATGTATAACTTGTCATATATTTTAATCTTTGTTTTATTTCCTTCTTTCTGCATCTGTGAAGTGTCTGTGACTGTATTGCGTAGTATTACTATATAACCTAATATTACTATACTATTTACAATGTAGACTTATATCAGCGTGATTCTGCTTCTTTGTCAGTGCGCTCAGCTGTACTAGGACAAAAATCCCACTGTACCAAAAAGCTTACACTGTTCCAAGCAGATCTGCTGGAAATTTTATTTTTTCAGATGTGCCCCCCAATTCTCATCTCAGTTGTAGTTTTTGGCTTCCACCTCCCCACCGCCGTTTCACTTCTCTGGGAACCCCATTACTTTTGTCCACACTCGTGCTATGACCTGTGCTACTTGGAAATTTTTGAGATGAAGTCATTGCTGGTTTGAGTTACTGGAGAGACATTAATTCGTCCAGCTGGGCTGGCTCAAGGCGGTCCCAGCGTTAGGCCCTGACAGCCACCCTCAGTGAGAAATCCGAGCAGGCACGAGAAGGAAGGGGCGTGCAGAAAGATAGATACTAGAGCAGTGATCGTTGCAGAGACAGTGGATGCAAATGCCGCCAGGAGGAGTGAGATAAACTCATTACGCCAGCAAGAGCTTTGTGAAAAATACCTTCTTTTAGCCTAGGACTTTAATGGCAAGTCCTGGGAGATGATCATTTACTATAGTATCAAATGGACAATATAGACATGTTAGTATACATGTGCATTTTAAGGGCTGGTCACTTGGAGGCGGGTAAGGCACTCTCTCTGATAACAGAGCGGCCTGGGTATACATTGTGTCATTGTTTGAGTATGGGAATCCACACACTGTCAAATCTGTGGAGCAGTGAATACTTTACAAAGCAGTCTCTGTGCATGAATTCCCAAGAGCCTGCAGGCCTGTACCCTAGAGGTGGGCGGGGGTGGGGAGAAGGAGGAGAGGGTGCGACCCCTCCCCGCCCCCAGGTTATAACATGCCTGTGACCCACACACTTTACAACATAACATCCAGATGTCCAAAAACATTTTTTGTTAACTCTATGAAATCTGATAGAATGTGAAATGTGATAGTACATGAACTCAGTGACATAAATTGTAAAACAGAGCCCCAAGTTCTATGTGTAAAAAGGCAGCCGTTTCTCCTGAAGGCTGAAGCCCCCAACAAAGAGCTGAGGGGTCTGGCGTGGGTCTGCCACCAGCACCTCCCGCCCTCCTCTCCTTTGCCCAGAGCACCCCCCACCCAGGAGGCCCCTTTCTCCCCAACTTCATACTGCTCGCTATGAAAACTGAGGTGGTCCCCTCTGTGTGTCTCCTGGAGGCTGAGCTCAATGCTGCCCAAAAGCTACAGCTGTTCAAGCTCTGAAAAGTTTACGAATCCAGAGGAATGCGGGAGTTTGGGTGACACTACTGATGAGACTGTCTCCTGTGACCCCAAAGGGACACGTATGCTCCTGAGAGGTGGCGGCATGTGGGGAGATGGAAGCCCAGGCCTCAGGGTCTCTTGCGCTGGTGTCTGATGGCAGCATCGAAGCCTAGGGCCCCGGGGCAGCCAGCAGGAGCGTGTTCCTTTTCCTCCCCGGCCTGGGCAGAGTTGCAGAGGCCAGCGTGCTTGCACCGAAGTGACGGCTGAGCAGGCCGAGGCCTGGCTCCACTTTGTACCTCGGTTTTCACCAGGGACAGGGAGGGTTAAATGGAGGCCGCCCTTTCCAGTCCAGCGGCCCCTGATGTTCGCCCCGTTCATGAAAGGAATGGAGAGTGTTTGCTGGGAGCCTAGCAGCCTCAGGGCTGATGCAGCTTTTCCTTGCCTGGTGCATGAAACATGGCTTCAAAAATAACATTACAAGACTGTTACATGCCCATGACAGAACTTTTAAAAAATTATCAGAAACATTATCATCGGCCATAAACTCACCTCCTTTTGTTAATATTTTGGTAAATGATCCTTTTAAAAAATCTGGACGTTTAATGATTGGTACTACTCGGTGCACAGGCTTTTGTGTGCTGTTTTCTTCACTTCGAGTTCAGTCGCAGCTCCTCCCTATTTTGTGTAGAAAGATCCTTTGTAAATGCCAAGTGCTATAGCAAATGCACTGGACATAATTTACCAAGCCAACTGGATATTTCGGTTGTGTTGCTCTTAGATACACCCCTGGAGGGAGCCTCTCTGTGTGAGCAGCTTACCTCATGTTTATGACTGTTTCTTTGGGGTAGATTTTGAAAAGGTAGAATTTCTGTTGAGGAGGTTCGGAAGCATTGCTTTCCAAAAGAATCTGCCTGATTCATCCCCGGCAACAGCCTGGGAGAAGGCGAGGCTCAGGTTCGGCGTGGAGAATTTCTTTCTTTTTTTCTTTTTACCTATCAAAAGTAGCAGATACTTGAAAATAGTATTTGTTGTTGACTAACTTATGATCTTTTTGTTAGTTGTGGCATCTGACTTTTTTTTTTTAACATATGTGAATCATTTGTTTTTCTTTCAGGATTTGGTATACATGCTTCTATTCCAGAATGTGTCACTTGCTAAATAATTCTAAAGGTCAGCTGCTATGACTAAATAGAGTTGCAAAAGTTCCCACTTGAGAACCCCACAGAAGTTAAAAATCTGGCAAACATTTTTCCTTTTCTTCCTGCTTTTTGTTTCCACTAAATTGCTTCCATCTCTTCTGCTTGTGAAAAGGGCATTAAGAATGCACCATCACCCTCACGATTACAAGCAGAATAAAGAGAAACAATATTCAGTCTCACCAAACAAATATTCTCATTTTTCCACAGTAGGCTAGCCTAATTATTACCATTTATATGTTAACATCATTAACCACTTCACTGCCAAACCCCATTGGGATAATATTCTAAACTTTGTTATTTTAAGTACCATGTTCTCTGTCACTTAAAAATGGTGTAGCAGAGAAACACATCTTAAATACTGAGCTGTGAAGATGGTCACTTGAAGAATTAAAACACTTCTGAGGATGCTTAAAAACAAAGGTGAAAGTGATAGTTGTCATGTTGCCAGTTAGAAGTGTTAGTCTTCTATAATGGGATTTCTGGAACTTGTTGGGTTTCTATAAAATGTTATATGATGACAGACTCTGAAAATCTGATCTTGGCAGGAAGTATGTTTGGTGCCCATGTTATCATCCTAGGATGTAAAATATAATATATTTTCACGGCAGAACTAAGAAGTTTGAAAAAAATGTCTTCCCACTGCGGCTCAGACCTTCCTGTTCTCAGCAGTGAGTCAATATTGGTTTCAAACTGGATTTTTCATTTATCAGCTCATGAACGAGACCCACCTAAGTTACCATTACTGTTCACTCTAAGATTTGTTATTTTTCTGTGATGAAGATATTTAAATCAGGAATTAAGATGTAACCATGTCTGAGTGGAGTACATACATAACCTTCCAGCTATAGCAGTCATAGGGTTCAGAAGACATTTCAGAGGAACCTGACTCTGCTGTGGTGTGTGGTAGAAAGCCAAGTGCAGCAGCTATTTATAAAGGTTTGGAACTCAAGGTTTTGTGTTCAAGAATAATTTTCATTTTCACTCTTTGTTGGTGTCCTGTATCCTTTCCAGCCCGAGAGATTAAGAAAAATGGGAAGAGCCAGGGGAGCAGCTGATACATGCCAATTAACTTCATATATACGGAATCCAAATGTGAAATTCTCAGACATGGTGGCCCACATGGTTAACACATCTTATTGGGTCCCAGAGTATCCAAATTGACATCTATAAAGGAAAAATTCCTGTTTTTCATATGATCCCATCCTAAGCAACATTCAATTATTATCAGTTTAATTTGGAGTTTTGGACATAAGTCTATGAAGTGTTTCTATAGATAAAGTTTGCAGCTGAATAATAAATAAATGAGTTGCCAATAACTTCGAAACAATGCGACGACAACTCTTTTCTGTTGTCAGTCATCTTTAGCACACACTTCTGTGGTTCGAGTCTCATAATGAGGACATTCTGACTGCATGGAGAGCTTGAAGTTCTTCTAGTGAAACCGCAAATGAGAAGATGCCCATTTCAGGTATTATGTTGAAGGATTCTGAGCTTAGCAGACTTACAGTTGTCATATGGCACTCACAAGTGCGCACATGCACACTTATACCTCACACACATATACTGCAACCACAGGAAAAGCAACTACAAAGCAACCTATGAAATCCACTATGACTAATACGATCATGCTTTAAACATTGCTTATTTTATACATATTTATATGTAAACTCTAAAGAAAGTTTTCTCCCAATTGGCTTTATGACCCTTATTGTAATTGTGGCCTTGATTAATTACAGTGTCAATTTGAAGCCTTTATAATTAAACTTTAACATATATATATTACAACTAAAGGCTCGCCCCTTTCCCACCCACTCTCCCCAAGTTTTTTTCTTATGGATTTAAGAAAAAGCATTATTTTCTAATATTCCTCCAGTGATCTTTCTTTCTTGTTATGAATCTCTAGTTCTCATTTGATTATGGAGTTGCAAATTATTTACTCTAATTTTAAATTAAAGACGCAGGCAAGTAATCTGGTGTAAAAAGCACAGTTCCAACTTCAAGAAAAAAAAATGAGTATGTGTTTCATTTGTCTTTGGGCACAGTGCTTCACAGCCCCTGTGTAATGGAAGGGTTGAGAGAGAATGGCCCCTCCACCTTGCCGTGGTGTAATGCAATTTAGCTTCATTAAATTACTGGAGGGCCAGTTACTTAAGCAGAATATTGATTTTCAGTCTGGCCCATGTTTAACATAATTCTGCGTAGGCAACAGCTAATTCTGCATTTGAATCTAACAGCCTAATAGAATTACAAGATGCTGCTTGACCAGAGGCGACCGCTCAGCCATCTCCGTCTACCTGTCTTGGCAGCCTCTCTTATACCCAAGGGCTGACTTCACCTTAACCCCTCCCTGAGACTTGGGTCTCTTTGTTGCCAGGGTCCCCCAGGGCAGCTGCTATATTTTTGCCAAGAAAGTGGTTTGTGAGACTAGAAAGTATCTTCGGTGGCATCATGTTTTTAAAGCAGCTTACACTTCTTAACCTTAATGGATACTTACAGATAAGACTTAGACTTGACTAGCTTTTTTCCTGCTTACAAAGTATAAAAATGAGGTATGTCTTCAAATTCAATCTTGCTTCAAACTGACTTTAGACTTCCATATTTTGTATGGCAGATTTTAGGGGAAAATCAAATATTGCTTAGCTGTATAAGATATTTATTGGTCATGATGAGCAGGTACATTTTCTAATGTAAAAATTTAAGTACGTATTTTATTTTTGGTAGATCACAGTTTCAAAAGTATTTTTTTTTAAATAAAGAAGCAAAAATATACAGGATTTTCAGTTGTCCTTTCAGCCTGGGAGACACTTGCTAGTTAGAAGGATGTCAATTGAATGCAGGCTGCATGACCTACACAGGAGGTAAGTTATCACACAGGAGGTAAGTTACCGCACAAGACAAGAATAAAAGAGAGAGACCAAGTGGCCAGGATCATCTGACAGGCAGCCTCAGCAGAAAGCTGGCTGTCCCTCCTCTCATTTCAAGAAAGGGACAATGCCTGGGTCAGACGCTGCACCAGAACCCCGACACATCACCCTTTACGGACACGCCTTGGCCATAGAGAGGACTGGTGCACCCACATCTGACTTCGGTAGGCTTTTCTCCAAACTCTACCGACCACACAGGACTTGTGGCCATAATGGCAGGAGACCTAAACAGACTCTTCAGGTGACTGTGGGGAGTGAGGGCCGGGTCACCTGTGTCCCCAGAGGCTATAGGGGACCTCGGCTTTGGCCACACCTGAACAGCAGAGATGAGAGGCAGAGACCGCGGGGAAGACACCTGTTGCTGCAGAACAGTTATGGCCTGCACAACCATCTGCATCTGCTCAGAGGTTACCAAAACTTCTTTCTCCCAGTTTCTGTTGAGCTCTACCCAACTTGGAGTTTTTCCATGAGTATCTGTGGCTACATACATCTTCCCTGTCTCAGCATGAAAATACACAAAATGAAAAATCATGAGGCTAAAAATTTCAGATGTCCACTTGGTTCTTTACCACATATGGAGAGACTTACATGCTCACTGGAATCATGGAAGGCAGATGGCCCCATATAGTGGACCTTGGGTGGTTTTCTACAGCTCTGTGATTCTGGATGAGCTCTGAAGCCCATGACCTCACCTTACTTCCCATAGGCTGGCCAATCAGATTATCCCTCCTCTTGGGCTGGTCAATCACATCTTCCTGGGCTGGCCAATCAGACAACCTCACTCATGGATTCTGGTACTGGTTTGCCAGCTGGGTTCCACACTCCCCTGGACGGAAGACCTAGTCTGAGGTTGGCTGAAGGCCACAGCAGGACAGAAGGCCACAGCAGGACAGGTCTCTTTCATTTATTTGGGACCTAACCTGGGACCAGATAGCTTGCAGCAACTGGAGCCCCCCTGAGGATGGACCTAACCTGAGAAAAATGGTTTTTAAGATACAAAGAGAGAGCCATTCTTTCTCCCAGATTTCTCAGGTATGGTCTGTAATAAATCTACCTCTTTGCTTGAATTAAAGTTGTGTTTTCATACTTAAAATAAACTACTCCCTGACGGAAATGCCTTCCATCTGCCTCTCAGGATGAATTAAGTTTTTCACATGAAACTTTATTCTTTCTCCCTGGATCTATATCAGGTCAGCACTGCACTTCAGGCTAAAGAATCAGACTGAAGCTTGAAAGAGAAAGCAATGACAAAACAAACACATACCCAAATGCACACACAAACACACAAGCACACTACCAGACACACAAACACAGACACACATGCAAACACTACAAAACACACAAGCAGACACACATGCAAACACATGCAGATGTGCAAATGCACATACATGTAAACACAAACACACTAAAAACAAGCAGACACATGCAAACACATGCAGACACACAAGCAGACACGTGCGAACACAAATGCACACACATACAAGCATATTACAAAAAAAGCAAACACAGACACACATACAAACATACAAACACACAAGCACACTACAAAACACACAAGCAAACAGACCCATATGCAGCACACAAACATACGTGTAAGCACACCACAAATCACATAGACACACACACATGCATACATATATGCAAACATGCAAACACACAAGCATACTACAAAACACACAAGCAGACACACATGCAAACAGCAAACACAACACACAGGCACACTGCAAACACATAAGCAGACACACAAACCCAAACATACATGTAAGCACACTACAAAACACAGAAACACACAGGCAGACAAGCTACTAAACTAAATACTGAGGGCAACAATTAACAAATGTTTGTGTCTATGGAAAACATACCTTTGTAATTAAGGATGTTTGTATAGAGCTTGTTGATTGAATTTGTTTTCTAATTTTATTCCTAAAACAACTTTTGCTATGTATTTAATTCCTATTGTTATTATACAGATGACAGGATTGCAGTGCAAAGAGAGTGACACAGCTTGTCAGAGCAGAGCCAGGATTTGAACTGGAGTTCTCTGTTGATGAAATAAATGCTCTTTCAATTTCTTCAAGCTTTGTCTTTCCTTACAGAGTACTATATATTCCTGTTTTGGATGTTTTAACTGTGATCCAGATGAGGGGTGAGTTTTACCTTCTTCAAGCCATTTTTCAATCAGGATCACAAATCCACAGACATTATAATCAATGTAACATATCTTCTTACTAACAGTGACTCTGCTCCATTATTCATTAGAAAGTGTGTTTCTGGAAGTGAAGTTGAAGAGTGAGTGGTTGGTGAGGAGGTGGACACAGGGAAGAAGACTTAAGTTTGCTTGTTTACAGGAGAAGAGAGAAAAGGCAGGAGTAGGAAGCCGGAGTGGACTGAGGAAGGAGTTTTTTAGGACCAGAGAGACGTGACCACGATGATGAGAGAGAAATGGTAACTGTCTAGAAAGACAATTCTAAAAGACTAGGGGAAATTACAAAAATCTAGGTGGCTGCTGCTACAACTAGGGAGACTTGCACAGAATATTTACAAGTCATTGTGAACTTGAACTGGAAATTGTAGGCAGCGTATTGAGATGTAATGAATAGAAGAAATATGGGATGAGAGGGCTTGGCTTCTGCAGGCCCACCCTCAAAGATAACCAAATAGAGAAACGGCAACTCAAATAAAACAGGTTACATGGATATGCATGCATGTGTGTGTGTGTGTATACACATATGTATACAAGTAAGTGAAAATTTACTATATCATAATATATGTGAATCATACTAATAATACTGATTATGATAATTACTTAATCCTCACTTTAACTGCCTCTTTTGATCAACCAGCTGATATCGTTCTGGGGTGCACTGCGGTAGGGTGTGGGGACTGTCTGCTAAACTACTGTAAGTTGTAGAAGGCAATCGGGGAGGACTACTTGAAGGATGGCTCTTTCCTCCAGGGGGCTGAGGCAGAGGACACTGATTGGCGGGTCTGTGGCACCCTCAAAGGCTGGACTCAGGAGCCATGGTGGTTAGTTGCTCTATGGTTGTTTGGGGACTTTGGCTGACTCCTAAGTCAGAAGGTTCAGGCCTTCTGCATGGCCCAGCCTGGTCTCCCAGAATCCTTCAAGGAGCTCAATATATGAACCCCTGGGGCCTGCATCAAGCCAGCTGCCCGCTCACTGCCACCATCACGGCCCAGGCCAAGTGGAAGGTGAGCCGCCATCACAGGGTTGAATCTCCCTGCAGTTCAGGTCTGCAAACCTCTTGATTCGTTGCGAGTCCAGACAACCTTATGGGGCCTTCTCTGCAGGTTCAGCCTGGTGTTGGAGAGCAGCAGGCTAGAGGGGTGAGGTGGAGGTCTCCCTTGAGCACCATCCAATGGGTGTGGCCAGGTGTCAGGGCCTGCAGTTGACCCTTTCGGCAGGGCTCAGCTGGGATGGTTTGTCTTTGCTCCACATGGTGTGGGCTGGACTCCTTTCTGTGTTGACAGCAGTTAGTGGGTCAGATTGAGGCTGTCTGGTCTGGGAAGACCTCATGTATGGACTGAACTCTGGGACAGCTGGACCCATCTCCCTCTACACAGTTTCCACTCCCAGGCTCTCCACAGGGTATGGCCTTTCAGGAGTGAAAGAACAGATGCTGCAAGGTCTCTGGAGGCCGAGGCTTGGAAGCTACACAGCACCACTTCTGCTGGGATTACCCAGCAGTCCCAGATTTGAGGGGAGGGGAGGATTTGTGGCCTTGGTTAACTTATGACACAAGGCAATTGTCTCAGGCCCAAGGTATGGGGTAGGAGACCAAGTCATGGGGGCTCCTGATGCCTGGCAAACAGGGCATCTGGAAAGAAGGGTGCAGGGGCAAGGGCAGCATCCTTGATGAGGGTGTGAAGAGAGTTGCCATGACAGTGCCCATGCTCTTGCCCCAGAAGTGGGAGATTTCCAGTCCCCATAGCCCTTCTCTTCAGTCCTTGGAGGAGTAAAGCTGGGTAATGTATTTGAGTAAATGCACAAAATCCTGGCATTAATTTTCCGTCTTCTTCCTCTGCCAGCTCTCCATTTCCCAACAAGAACAGATCTTTTTAGAAGAGGGTACAATTTATGGAGGAAAAATCAGATAAACGCCTTTTGAATGTATATTTAGATACAACTCATTTTTACCGCACTAAAGTTAGCTCTATAAAGAAGAGATTTGCAACTTCATGGATATCTTTTTTATTCCTAGGTATTTAGGCATCATGCTGGATGTTCCTAGGCCATTTTCAATTTATTTATTTGTTAAATTGATGGAAAAACCTGTATATTGACTGTGTGACTATGTCTTTCTGTGTGTTTGGAATGAACAAAAGATTTGACCTTAGACTAGCTGTAGTTAAAAATACAGTTTTTTTTTTTAAATCCCCTGTGGGAGATTAACTTCAAGAAAGCTTTATTCAATATTTGGAAAATATCCTAGAGAATTCACACTAGGAACTAGTAAAAATGTTTGTCCTAAATGTCACAAAATTAAATATCATTGAATGATAGATGTGTAAGATTCGTAGTATGTCAACTTGACACTAAATATCAAAATAACAAGATTTTTCATTTTTCTCCTTGGCTTTCTATCAAACCCATTTTAAATAGAGGAGGGCACAAAGGTCAATGTGCCTCATTTTATTCCTTTCCAGAATACTGTTTCCAAACTAGCTGTGGGGGCCATGCTGCCAGCACAGGCCGACCTGGTTGGCTACCCCCACAGCCTCTGTCTGCTGCACTGGTGTGGGGAGAGTATCTTGAACTTGTCTTTTTTGGAAAAGTCCTGCATCCTCCTCACTGGGGGACTTCTGGTGATTCCGGGCTTTAGGAGTGACTTTAAAGGAACCCATGTAGCTGGGGTCATGGTCCCAGATGGCCATCCTTGGCTGAATGTAGACATCAAGATTTTGATTGAGGGCATCTTAGGAATGAAGGACAGAGTAAGTGGCCACCCAGACAGGGACATGGCAGTCTGAACACCAGCTCACGACATAAAAATGAAAGCCTAGCTTATCATTGGGTACAGTTGGGTTCCCATTATGTGGGACAGAGGGTATGTGTCTGGGGCCAGGCAGGCCTTTCTCCCTGGGGATGGTGAGCTCTGGCTTCACGAGTGAACACTGAGGGTCATCTTAGCTGAGAGAGGATTCTTCTGTGGCCCGTGCTTTGTTTCTGTGCACAGGCGACTCATCAGTCACCAGAGTCTGCTTTCCCTTCCTCCTGGCTTCACATTTCATTTCATTTCCATTTTCCGACTTCCCTTAGAGTTGGAGGTGGCCAAGTCCTTTCTGGTAGAGGTTGAGATGAGTGATGTGTGGCATTTCCAGGCCAAAGCTGTGCCCTCCTTCCATGGCAAAGGCTTAAGAATGGCAGGGTGCACCATGCCGGAGCCCCCATCCTTCCATCCTCATGTGGAGGATGGCTTCACACTGGCATGTGAGTGAGTGGTACATCTGTTGTGTTCCACCCATGACACATTTGTCGATCTGTTTGTTACCACAACCTTGCCTATCCATACATAGCTTGCTCAGAGTGGCCATGACCATGTTGTGGGTCCGTGGGAATCCCTGGGGACAATGGTTAAAAATAAGGGGTCCTCTGGGAAGTTTGATTCACTCGGTCTGATTGGGCATGGGCCTAGTCATTCTTTATCTCATGATAGTTGATTCAGTTCAGGAGCCCTGCTATAAGTCGTCCTTCTCTTTTAAAGGAAAATAAGAGACAAAGACCATATGGACTTTGGTGGGAGCAGAAATTATGGAGCCAGTTGTTCAAAGTTCAGGTTTGGATATGCCATTAAAATCAGACCTTTTAGGTTGTAGTTTATTTCCTTTTATAAATTAAAATATTTATTTTATAAAAGATAGTTTCTCAACTGTTTTTGGAGAAAGACATTACTAATGTAATACCAAAGGATAGGGGCTAAAAAAATCACAGTCCAGATAGTTTCATAATGAAAAGAACTTGCCCTGCTGCTTTCATTCCCCGTCATCCCTTGTTCTACAGTCCATGGGTACTCACTCTTAATTTTTTGTAAATTTTGTTTTTGCTTCATAGAGATGAGCTGCATACATCTATTTTTATTTCTGGATTTTCCAGTTTTAAATGCTGCTTTTAAGATGACAGCTGTGAAAGAAGATTTAGCTACCTTTTCCCACATCTCTGCTTTCTTCCAAGTTGGTTAATTCACTATTTTAAGTTCCTCAACTAGTGATTCTTGAAAATTCAAACACACGATAAACTTTTCTTCCCACTGAAGGTACTAATTCTTGAGTACCCACTCATCCTTCCCTCAACCCTTTCATCGACTCATCCACCTCTCTTTTCTCCTGCTTCTCAATTTTGTCAGCTGCCCTTTTCTTTTATATTATCAAGGTTCTAACTTTTATATTCTGATATTTATTCAGTTAGTCCTTCAGTGAATTTCGTCTAAAAGTTTGTTCCAAGGTTTCAAAACCAATGAATACCATTTACATTGCTATGATTTTGGAAATAATGTTCACTGCAGAAATAAGTGCTCTGATGTAATTACATTTTCTTTTGTGAATTGGCCCTGAGTAGCTATATAAAATGTTCCTGACACTAAGTTAAAACTGATTCTCCTCTTTTACCCTGCAAAAATTCTCAACTTTTATTCAAGCTCTTGATTACATCATCTTGCCTTGTTCATGGAGACCTCCTAAAGCCCCCTTTCTAACCTGCACTGTTTGATCTGCATTCAAAATGCATTAAAAAATGCAGCTGTCATTTTTGGATTTTGCTTTATTCACTCCTGGGTTTAATCTAACAATTTCTGGTCTCAGAGTCTCTCTATTTTTGTGGTTTATTTCCTTATTATATAACTAAACAAATCCTTACAAATTGGCTTGGGAGCTAGGATTTGCATATTCTTGCATGTCTCAAGACATTCTTATTCTGCCTTCCTGTTGACTGATAGTTTGACTGGGTATAGAACTGAAGGTTTAAAATAGAACTTCAAAACTTTGAAGGTGGCCAGGCACAATGGCTCACACTGATAATTCCAGCACTTTGGGAGGCCAGGGAGAGTGGATCACTTGAGGCTAGGAATTTGAGACCCAACCTGGCCAACATGGCAAAACCCTGTCTCTTCTAAAACTACAAAAATTAGCTGGCATGGTGGCACATGCCTGTAATCCCAGCTACTCAGGAGGCTGAGACATGAGAACTGCTTGAGCCTGGGAGGCAGAGATTTCAGTGAAATCGTGCCACTGCACTCCAGCTTTGGCAACAGAAAACTTTGTTTAAAAAAAAAAAAAACCAACAACCTTTGAAGGTTTTGATCCATTGGCTTCTAATAAGCAACATAGCTTTGAAAATCTTGTGCCTGCTCAAAGAAATCAAGGATGACACAAGCAAATGGAGAAATACATCATACTCATGGATAGAAAAATCAATATTATTAAAATGGCCATACTGCTCAAAGCAATTTACAGATTCAGTGCTAATCCCATCAAACTACCAGTTACATTCTTCACAGAATTAGAAAAGTCTATTTTAAAATTCATATGGAACCAAAAAATAGTCCAAATAGCCAAGGCAATCCTAAGCAAAAAGAACAAAGTCAGAGGCATTACATTACCTGACTTTAAACTATACTACAAGGCTACAGTAACCAAAATAAACATCATGGCACTGGTACAAAACCAGACATACATCACCACAGAATAGAACAGAAGAGCCCAGAAATAATGCCACATACCTAAAACTTTCTGATCTTCAACAAAACTGACAAAAGCAAGCAATGGAGAAAGGACTCCGTAGCAAATGGCGCTGGGGTAGCCGTCAACCATATGCAGAAGATTGAAACTGGACCCCGTTTTTATACCATACACAAAAATCAACTCGAGATGTATTAAAAGCATATATGTAAAACCTATGAAAACCCTGGAAAGTAACCTAGGAAATAGCATTCCTACACATAGGAACTAGCAAAGATTTTATGGCAAAGATGCCAAAAGAAATTGCAACAAAAACAAAGTGACAAATGAGACCTCATTAAACTAAAGAGTTTCTGCACAGCAAAAGGAACTGTCAATGAAGTAAACAGACATACAGAATGGGAGAAAATATTTGCAAACTGTACATCTGACAAAGATCTAATATCCAAAATCTATAAGGAACTTAAGCAAATTTATAAGTGAAAAACCAACAACCTCATTAAAAAGTGGGCAAAGGACATGAACAGATACTTTTCATAAGAAGAAATTCATGTGGCTAACAAGCATAGGAAGACATGCTCAACATCGCTGATCGTTAGAGAAACACAAATCAAAACTACAGTGAGATATCATCTCACACCAGTCAGAATGGCTATTATTAAAAAGTCAAAAAATTACAGATGCTGGTGAGGTTGCTGAGAAAAGAGAATGCTTATACACTGCTGGTGGGAGTGTAAATTAGTTCAGCCATTGTGGAAAGCAGTGTGGTGATTCCTGGGACTGAAAACAGAATTAACATTTGACTCAGCCATTCCATTATTGAGTATATACCCAAAAGAATATGAATAATTCTGCCATTAAGACACATTGCAGTACTGTTCACAGCAGCAAAGACATGGAATCAACCTAAATGTCCATTGATGGTAGATTGGATAAAGAACATGTGGTACATATACACTGTGAAATATTATGCAGCCATAAAAAAGAATGAGTCAATATCCTTTGCAGCAACATGGATGGAGCTAGAGCAAACTAATGCAGGAACAGAAAACCAAATACTGCAAGTTCTCATTTATAATGGAGAGCTAAATGATGAGAACACACGGACACATAGAGGGGAACAGCAAACACTGGGTCTTCTTGAGGGTGGAAGGCAGGAGGGAAAGGATCACAGAGTGTATGTATTGGATACTATACGTACTACCTGGGCAATGAAATATTCTGTATTCCAAACCCCCATGACACGCAGTTTGCCTGTATAACAAACCTGCACATATACCCCTGAACTTCAAATAAAAGTAAAAATATATATATATTGGTGTCATCTGATTTCTTTTCCTTTGTAGGCAACCTAATTTTTTTCCCTTCATAGCAATTGTTATCTTTTATTATTAGTGTTCTGATTTCATGATGATAATTTTTTATTTGATGACTATGGTTGTGGTTGACACATTTTCAATCTTAAAATACGTCTTTAGTTTTGAAGAATTCTCTTCCATTATTTATTTCCTTTCTCCTGTTTACTATATTCTTTCCTGAAACTCTTGTTAGAAGGAAGCTTGATTTTATATTATTATTATATTTTGCCTTATTTCCTGTCTTCCTCATATTTTTTATTGAAAAAAATATTTACCTTTACATTCCAATAAATTTATTTTTTTATTAAATACGTTTTTAATTTTCTAGAAATGTCTTCTTGTCCCTTTCCCATCCTACCCTCTTCTTGCTTTGTCGATGCAAGTTATCTCTCTGAGACTATTGATTAATACATATACCTGACTTTATTCTACAGGAAATATTTATGCTTTTTCTGGAATCATGGTTTCTGTTTATCTGGGCCTTCATCTTTGTACTGTACTGCAGGATTTCCTATGGTGATTGTGTTTGTTATGCTGAATGACAGAATGATCTTTCTGGCAGTTCTGGGTTGTCTAATTATATTTAAGGGCAGGACGTAGCAAAGCTGACCAGGAGCTGATTGCATGGTGTCTGTCAGGCTTGTTGGATGTGAATTGGGTGGCAGATCAGATATTGACTGGAAGAATCTATGCCAGAATTTTAAGGTTTTTTGTGGGGGTCACTAATATCTGCATAATTTCCTAGTCCTCCCTAGGTTCATTTTCATTCTTGAGAGAAACATCCTCAGGTGTCAGTAGATAAATGCCTGCGGCTAGCTCTGCTCTTCGGGGTGGGTATTTGAAAACGAATCCTCTTGTTTTCAAGCCCAAGAGTCATTCATGCCTTTTGTTGCCCGTGTTGTCTCAGGGCTCACTTCGGGTACCCTGGTCCCCTCAGAGCTGATTCTCTCTGCAGGTGCCCTCTCAGCTTTGGTTTTGCCCTGCTTTTCCAGTGACCATTTCTTGCTTCACTTTTTGTCTTCCAGAAACTTTGTTGAAATCTTTTTCTTGCTGATAGCCCCACTACGTGTCTTCTCATTGTTGAGCTTTATGAAATTATTAACACTCTCTCAGGAAATACATGCCACCATTTGGAATGGGAAGCTCTCAGTTCTTCTTTATAAATGATCTCTTTATTTATGCCGCATTTTCAGTGTTGTTGGTTTGTAATTTTGAGTGGAAATGAATCCAAAATATATCATCAGGACACCATGTGTTTATTTTGGAAGATTCTGTTTGGCTAGCTAAATGAGAGGTCTACTACACTGAATCCTCAAAATAAAAATCCCTACTGTCCATTTTGAACAAGAGTTTGGGCTTGGGAGACCTGAGCTCAGTTCTCAAATGCAGAGTCCTATCAAGAGGGCCAAGTTCTGATCCTGCCCCTGTGGTTCAGTCATTGTGACCTGAGGATCAGGGTTCCCCTAGGAGACAGCTGGACTCAGAGGGGCACGTTACCTTTACTTAAATGATCGGGAGGAATACAGCTTCTGCTGAGTTCACATCACCTGGGCTCTCAGGCCCAGCCTATTTCCTGCCTGATACCTGACATTTGGGTCTATCAAGAAAGGGAAGTCCTCATCCTACTCGGAGCAGTTTCAAATCAGCCTAGGTGACAGGTGTCACTGCTTTGTCCTGTGGGCTCGGCGTGTCGCCCCTGACTGAAGCCTCGTGCTCTGTCTCTGTTTCCTGGCATTCCACTTTCCTAGGTTACTATGTCTGGTGTCTGTAATCTTGAGCAGCCACTGATGATAAACTGACCCAGTTTAATGGACCGGAAAGAAGGGTGGGAGTCTTTCCCCTTCTTCAGAACGCTCCTGTGTTCACTTGGGATCTGTAAGTTTTGTTTCCTCCAGTCTGTACTCTGCACAGAGCAGGGTGTTCACTGGGGAAGCAGGATGAGGGCCCCTGCTTCTGGCCTCAGGAGGAGGGCAGCTCACGACTGCATGTTTGGTGATTTCAGCCCTTCGGCAATCTGCTTCATGCCTTCCCTTTCCACATCTCCTCTGAGAGCTCACCATGTTGCTGGAAACGGCACAGAAGTTCAGTCGATGAGCAGAAATGCAATACGTAGAATGGGCATGTCATTGGAAGTCTGTGAACGGCTTCAGGTCCCTCTCTCTGCACCCTGTCAGGTGTGCTATGTTGGGTGATTGATAGCTGGGTGCATTCTGGAGACACCAAACATAACCTGTCTCCTGCCATGTTAGTAGCACTTGGGCCGGGGCCCTTTATCATTCAGGGAACATGGCTTTGATTTTCTAGAATCATCTCAGGATAATAACCCCTCATTTGTAGAATAATGCCAATCTCAGAGATACTACACAGCCTGAACTGTGAGGGTCTGATAAGAAGATTCGGAGTTGCTACTTGGTAGATAGAAATTTAAGAACCAGCTGAAGTTCCTTTTAAAGTTGCACATCTTTGTTGCTTTTTAATTAAATAATTAAATATGTGCATCGTTTTAAGCCTTAAATTATTCAATGATTGTGAAGTTGCTGGTCCAACAAGAAAAAATATAGAGACATTATGTGAGTGAAATTAATTTTATTAATTATGCCTCAATAGTCAATGCGAACCATGAGGAATGATTCAGTCCAGAGTCATGTGAAGAGATTTGCACTCTGTGGAGTCAGCTAGGAAATACTTGGCATTTGTTTTCAACATTGACAACATGGCTGCCTTGCAAAATATCGTAGAATGAGTGAGCCCACAGACCCCTACTATTTGAAAAATAAAAATAAATATTTTCCAATAAATGTAAATGGTGATATCTAGAAATAAGCCAAAAATCACATCAGTTGACAGGTGAACAGCACCTTGAAAGGCTGTTGGATTTGGGAATTATGCTTTTAATATCAATTGTCTATATGTAATATAGCTATCAGCCAGGTCGGCCACATGACGCTGTGGGCCATTCACAAAGATGACCTAGAACTGGAGAAAATGAGCCCAAATGTGATGCCCTCATGGGGATGGTGAGGGCCTTAGCGTGAGCTTGTAGGCTGGAACATTCTGGAATAAAGAAGATGAGTGTCTGGGAGCTGCCCAGGCCCTGGCCTTGTTTAAGAGAGTCGGTGGGGACAGCATGGTGGGGCTCAGGTATCTGCTGCGCCATTGTTTTTCTTGAGCAAAAACCAGATAGGATGAGGGAAGGCTGGTGAAGAGATGAGGCTTGATGTCTAAGCAGACATGGCGGGAAGGAGGTGTGGGTGCGCAGCCTCATTACAAATCATCACATTCTCCTCAATACCTCACCAGACTAGCCTAGAAGCCTGTGTGACGCAGTCTGGCTGGGGCTGAAAGGGATTTCCCTTTCCCAGAGTGCCATCTCCCTTTTAGTGTCCTGCCTGCTCTCCACCGTCCTGACCAAGGGGATGGGCTTGAACACCGCCCTCCAGGCCCAGCACGATCACCCTTGACCAAGAAGGCCCACAGACTGTTTAGTCAGCACGATCACCATTGGCCTTTGCCTGCTTGGCGTTGTCCCCAAGTGTCCCTGAGAGAGTGGGCCAGGGTGACGTGCCAGGGCAAGTCACAGTAAAGGACAAGAAGAGCCCAAAAAAGAGCCAAAGACACGCCTCCCCATGGGACACCCAGCAGCAAAGTGCCTGCCTCTGCTGTTAGAGGAGGCTTTTTTTTTTTTTGAAACAGAGTCTGGCTGTGTCATCCAGGCTGGAGTGCAGTGGTGCCATCTTGGCTCACCACAACCTCCACCTCCCGGGTTCAAGCGATTCTTGTGCCTCAGCCTCCTGAGTAGCTGGGACTACAGACACGTGCTATCAAACCTGGCTAATTTTTGTATTTTTGGTAGAGATGGGGTTTTGCCATGTTGGCCAGGCTGGTGTTGAACTTCTGACCTCGTGATCCACCTCGGCCCTCCAAAGTGCTGGGATTACAGGTGTTAGCCAGCATGCCTGGCAGGGAGTCTTCTTTTTAGAAAGGAAATTAAGTATAGGGTTGTTAACAAACTAACACTGTTTGACCCAAAGTCAGGATGGAGGCTGAGAACCTTAAAACTAAAGAATCGGGCGCACCATATTAAAATTAGACTTAGAAACGGAGGTCTTTTATTAAAAAAATTAGAAATGGAATCTTGATTTTAGCTCACTGCAGACTCAAACTCCTGGACTCAAATCATGCTCTTTTCTCAGCCTCCAAAAGTACTCGTATTATAGGTGTGAGTCACTGAGCTCTGCCAGATATGGGGGTCTTTGAAATGCAACATGGAAATGGGCCTGTTGTCTGTCAATACAGCATGCTGTCATTTGATGGCCACTGCCTATCTTCTATGTTAAGTTCCTCTTTCTGGTCTAAAATTCTGTTAGATGCTCCAGCTTCCTGCTGTGATCATCACCCAACCCCACCGTGCAGGGACCTGAATTTGACGCCTCCAGTCTCATGAAAGGAACGCCTGCCCACTTTGGCATCTAGATACATGCTTCTTTCCTTTTTGCATTTCATCCTCTTCTGGTTGTGATCCATTGTCTACTTCTGTCTTTTTGTGTAGTGACCTTGCCTCACCCCCTGCTGCGGTGGACTTCATTGCTTTGCCTGAGAACTGGCTGGCATCTCATAGAAATACAGCAGAAGGAGAGGAACTCTTCTGTACAAATACATGAGACAACATATTAGGCTTGAACGAACAGATTTGAGATACCTCAGTAGGGATGCCCTACACTGCTTGTCTAACTGCAACTTCCTATGTCCAAGACCTCAGGCAGCAACAGTTCATTGGGTCACTGATCCGGTTACTTCTGAACACTTCAGGCTAACTCTGGTTGAGATACTGCTCTGTGGTGGGGTATGACATTGACCACAAAAGCTTAACAAATACTACTGTGGCTCAAGATGAGAAATGTCAGGGGCACGCAAGGTAGGCTGAACCACAAGGGAGTACTTGGCAATCCGTCAAGCAGTGTGTGGCAAAGACAGTCAGGCGGCTCAGTGTCTGTCCTGCCAGGCCAACAGAGGGGGCCTTTCCAGTTCCTGGGCAGGGCAGGCCTTTCTGTGATGATGCTCAAAATGCATCGTGTCTCTAAGAATTAGACACACCGTACAATTGAAGTCTTATTTGTGCTGAAAAGAAAGAGTATTACCTGAATAGAAACGTATAAACCACAAAACGCTATCAAAACTTTTCCTATATATATGTAATATATATGTACACATATATATGCCTTAATTTATGATAGTGTAATGTAGCTGATTATTGTAAATTATAATGAATCAGAATCAACATTTGCATAAACACTGAGGACATTCTATGTGCCTGGCACTGTGCCAGGTGCTTGGGCTCCAGGGTGAATGGAGAGAGCCTGTCACCCTCTAGTGTTTGAGTCTGTTGGGGAGATCTGTGCAAACACCTGGATGGGCTCCAGCAGGGCAGAAATGGGGGGCAGTGCTGCAGGTCAGGCTCCTAGTGGAGAGTTACTGCTGAGTCTTTGGGTGGGAAGAACACTCGGGATAGTATGCTTCTGAAGAACAAAGCCTTCATCTCTTAGATATTTAAGTTTCAATAATAAAAAAAGATCAAAAATCTATGTAACTCTGTACTTTTTTTGAGACAGGGTATCACTCTGTTACTCAGGCTGGAGTGCAGTGACATGATCAAAGATCGCCACAGCTCAGTGACCCGGGCTCAGGTGACCCTTTTACCTCAACCTCCCAAATAGCTGGGATGACAGGTGCATGCCACCACACCTGGCTATTTTTAATAATTTTTGTAGAGACATGGGTCTCACTATGTTGCCCATGCTGGTCTCAAACTCCTGGGCTCAAGTGATTCTCCTGCCTCGGCCTCCCAGAGTGTTGAAATTACGGGCATGAGCCACCGCACCTGGCCCAATTCTGCATTTTTATATTGTCTGCCTACCAGCCCTTCATTTTGTTAGTTATACTATCAATTCTTGTTTTTTGAATGAGGGGCTTCCCATACCTCTTTCCTCCATCCTTTGACCTGATACCACTCTCTGGCCTTTTGCTTTGAGGACAGGAACTACCACAGCCTTCCAAGGCCCTGGGGATTGGTCTAGCTGTGGATCTGCAGATGCTGGTACTGGTTTTTTTGTTGTTGTTTTGATTGTTGGCCTGCTTATCTCCTCTCACTTTCTGAAAACTCCTTCAGAGCCAGGACTGTCTTCTCCATGTCCCTCATACCTGGAATGTCTTAGGTACGTTGGGGATGATCAGTCAGTATTTGTTCTAATGAATGGCTGGTTTGACTTACTGACTGGATGAATGAACAGATATGTGGCCCAGGCTGAGAACCTCCCTGGGGCTGTTCTGATAGCCTTGGTGTGAGAGATGCTTTTCTGTTGGTAGAGTCGTAAGGAAGATAGCACTGAGCTTCTGGTGGTCACACATCCTGCAAAAACCAAGGTGGGGGTGGTGGGGGGGGAGTCAGAGGACAAAGAGAGAGAAGTTGCCCCTGTTCAGGGGGATGGCCAGGGTCCTGAAGGCAGGGTGGAGATTAGCGGGGAGTGTTGGGGGTTCTCCATGAGAATTCAACCCATGAAGTCAGGAACAAAAGGGATCTATCTATGGTGACATATACTCAGGATTTTGTTTTTGTTTTTGTTTCTTTTCAATCTACAAACTCTCTAGATGTATGTGAGTGTAGGTTACTACTCTGTGACCTTAGAACATCACCCAGGTTTAATCTGTATGTAACTTTTGATCTGTGAAATGTAGACGGTTTGAACAAAATGGGTGCTTTGGCCATCTAGGGCCTTTTCCCTCTTTCCATGTAGCTCCCCACCTTTTCTCTTTGAGATCTCTATCTTCCCACATCAATGCCATCCCCAGCCACTGAAAATGGGCCTGGCACTTACGCTGCCTTCTCTCCCTGTGTGTTAGTCCATTCTCCCATAATGATATAAAGGAATACTGGAGACTGGGGAATTCAGAAAGGAAAGAGGTTTAATTGACTCACAGTTCTGCCTGGCTGGGGAGGCCTCAGGAAGCTTACAGTCATGGTGGAAGAGGAAGCAGGCATGTCTTACATGGCAGCAGGTGAGAGAGAGAGAGTGAGCAAAAGTGCAAGAAAGCAGGGAACACTGCCTTATAAAATTGTCAGATCTTGTGGGAATTCACTGTCAGGAGAACAGCTTGGGGGAAACAACCCCATGATCCAATCACCTCCCACCAGGTCTCTCCCTCAACACCCACGGATTACAATTCAAGATGAGATTTGGGTAGGGACACAAAGCCTGCCCATATTACCCCGCTTTCCCTGCCTTGATTCCATGCCATCTCTGGTCCTGCTGGGTCTTGGATGGTCTCTTGGCCTTGATCATTCCTTCCCAGGGCCCAGAGTCACAGATGCTGTGACTCAGGAACCAGTCCACGGCCTCCATCTAGCCCTTCTGATGCAAGAATCTCGTTACGTCTCTCCCAGTCCCACAGCCTTCTTTGTGTCTACTTTCTTCTCCAGTCACCACTGCTTCGTTTCTCTACCAGCCAACTTGCCCAATTTCATTCTTCCTCTTCTCCTCCCTCCTTGCCTGTTGCAATCGGGCTGCCACCGCTACAGCACCGCCAGGACCTAAAATAATGCCCATGGTCTGCTAATAGACAGCACCTGTGCATTGTCGAACGCGTGCAAGTGTGTGTGTGCATGTGTTTAGGGATGTGTCCGTGTGCTTGTGCCGATCACTGCTACCAGCTCTGTCATACACACCGTTCCATACTGAGCTGGATTCCTCTGTCTCTGTGGGGTCCCCCCTGCCCACCCAGGCTTCTGACCTCCCCTCCTCCAGCCCTCCACTTACCCTCAGGTCCCTTACGAGGGCATGCTTCTGCCCTTGTTACTTCTCCATTGGTTCTATATACTTGGCTCTTCACGTGTAATGTTTAAGGCCTGAAACCAGGCTTCTGAGAAGCAGTTTCAAAACGAATGCTCACTTTGTGTTTACCCTGTCCTCAGGCCGTGTTGATGTCTTGAATTTTCACAAAGCTTTAGCACTTGCAGCTGAGGCATCCAAGAAAATGTTTCCTTCTTCCCATCAAAATCAGAGAAATAACCGGCCTGGCTGATCCCCTTCCCAGGAGGCCCACACGAGGGCCGTGATGTTAATTGCATTTAACCTACTGGAGTCCCTCGTTTTTTTTTTCTTTCTACAATAACTAATATGTAAACTATGATTGCACTTGGAAATTACTTTCACTTAAATTCTATTATTGAGGCCCAGCACGTGAGAGAGCTATAACCCATTTCATTAAAAGACCAATCACGCCAGGTGTTGGCCTGGCCGGTTCTTTTCTGTGAGTCACACTGGCAAATGTGACATATTATCGGCTGGTTTTGAGGCACATGATAAGAACAATGGTGAGTATATAATTAAACGGAAATTCAATTCTGGCCCAATGGAGAAGAGTAGAACTTTTCAACTATAATAATGAAAATTTACCTACCTATAAAACTTACCCCCGATTAATCTTGTAAAATGACACCGATGTCTGTGCAAGTACACCCTGGTATGGAGTAATGACTTTGTTTTTTTTTTTCTGGAGGGATTTTGACACGTGTCTGCTCAAGTTCATTAGTGTTCCTATCTCTGTGGACTCATTTGACAGTGCAGCAAGGACGAAGGTCAGTGCTGGATGCTGGCTCGGGTGGCTCAGCCCCGCTCCGCACTTGTGCTGGTACGCTAACAAGCCTGGAGAACAGGCCAGCTTTCCCACAGTCATGTCCTCGGCCTATACCTGACACTGTGGAATTGCAGCAACAGAAAGAAACGCAGCTCAGAGATGACGATGTGCCAGGTTCCAGGAGAACAGCAGGGCTGGAGAAGAAGCCTGGCCGGACCTCCCCACACAGGGAAAATGCCCACCCCTCCCCACCCAGAGCCCCCGTCTGTAGCTCTGAAGGCAGGGCCAACTCAGCATCTCTGGTGGGGCCACAGCCCTTCTGCATGGCCGACCAGCCTTCTGCTACGCGGGGCACGCCTGGGAAAGGCGTCTGCTTCTATGGCCTTTCTCTTCCTATGTCACGTCCAGCTCCAGTGCCTGCCGCTGGACACACTCACACATTCGGCATCACCTTCTTACCTGGTCCCAGCTTCAGTGAAGCAGACAGTAAACCTCCCATAGGTGCCGTCTATGTGGTTCCTTGGACAAGAGTTCCTCGTTCGGTTGCTGTGGTCTTATGGCTCAAGGGCTGGTCCTAAGGAAGGGGATACCCTTTGCCTTCTCCAAGTCCCTAAGAAAGGGGTACCCTTTCCCTCCCTGAGTCCCTAAGGATGGGGTACCCTTTTGTCCTCCCTACGTCCCTAAGGATAGAGGTGCCCTTTGCCCTCCCTGAGTCCCTAAATATGGGGGTGTCTTTTGCCCTCCCTGAGTCCCTAAGGAAGGGGTTAGGTACCCTTTGCAGGCCCTGATCCTGGCTTCTGTAACAGGAGCTCCAACTTCCAGGCAGCTGAGGTGTGGCCACCTCCTCCTTGGCTTTTGAAGACTCAAGTTTGGGAAAGTAGTGACCTCATAGGGGGCCCTAAGCTGCTGCCAGATTCCAGTGTGGAACCTGAGAGGAGCAGACAGATGAACTGCCGGTCTGCAGGCTTATCCCCCTCAGGCTGGGGCTTGCTGGCGGCCTCTCCATCACTCACTGTAGAGACCAAGGTCAGGAAGCGTCTGGTCTTGCCCTCACCCAGTCTAGCATGGAGGGGTGAGCTGTTGAGATTCGAGTCAGACATGGAGCTCTGGCCCAGGAGCTGTCCTGGGAGTGAGTCTGGCGAAACAGACCTATTTGATCAGCCTTCCATGGAATCCCAGCCTCCTCTACTCACTTGCAGCAGACACAGGAGGATGGGGATGGGGCATGTGGCTGAAAGAGCACCCAGGTGGGGGTGCCAGAGACAGTGGCTCCCCCATGAAGCCCATCCAATTGCTCCCAGCTTGGGCTGTCTGATGGCTGCTGCAATGCTTGGGACACTCATTCTGCACCCTGATGCGATCCCTGAGCTGCGTGTGCCTGATGTCTTCGCAAGCACGGGTGGAATCTAATATGCTTTCCTAGAGGCCTGTGCCCACTCGGCCCTGCGCTTTTACAGAAGGCAGGTTGTGGGCTTTGTAGGCACACACTCTTGGGCTTGAACTGAGCTCTCCCAGGAAATAGTTCTGTAAACAGCTTCTTCTCTCTGAGTCAGCTTCCTTCTCTGCAGAGCGCCCACAGCGTGGGGCATGCCAGAGCTTCCAGTTCCATGCTGTGCCTGCCTTGAATTGGAAGAGGCGGGAGTCCCTGGGTGGGGTGCCTGGGCTGGGTCCCGGGCTGGCTGGCTGAGAGCAGCTTGGACCCTTAAGTAGTGTGTCCAGAGAGGAAGCTCTCTGCTCCTCCCCACACTGCCTGGGTCCTGGGCCTCCAGCCTGTGTCCTGCAGGAGGCCTATTATAAATGTGCTTTGCTCTGGGGAGGGACCACCCTCCCAGGAACAATAGAGAAACTGAGCCTGCTGTCCATGGCTTGCCTTTCTGGAAGGCACTGGAGTCCACAGAGGAATCCAGAGGGGCTGGATAGGGGCTCCTCTGGCCTCCAGGATGGTCTGTCTGCATCAGGCCGGCGTCCTGCCCTTTCAGTCACTCCCAGGCTGCAGGAGGACTCTCTGCATCCTACAGCCCTTCAGCTGTCTATGCGTCTCAGTCTTTCTTATCAGCCTTCCCATTTTCCAGATGGGAACACTGAGGCCCAAGGGGGTATATATCAGATCCGCCAGGAGGAAGGTGAGAGGCTGAGGCAAGCTTGGGTCTTGTCACCAGGCCCTGTGGCGACCTTTCACTCAGCACACTTGGCTGAGGACTTGCCTGCGGCAGAAAAGATTCTGTCCTTTGAGGCAGCCCGGGAGGGGAGTGCAGAGGATGGATGGAGTGGAAAGATGTGGTGGGGGGGGCGCTTGTTATTTCTTAGCTGTGTGATCTCAGGAAGTCACTTCCCACATCAAGGCCTCAGAAGCACGGTTTTTGTTTCCTTTTTTTAACAGGTGAAATGAAGAAATTGGAACTATCACTTTCTAATAGTCTTTATGGCTCTAAAATTAAAAGACCTATTAGTGTTTCCCTGAGTAGTGTTTTGTTACCGTCCCTCTGGGATTGTGAAGGTGTGGGTGTTCACCCCAGATCCTGAAACCCAACATTTGATCCAATGGCCTTCTGGGCCCATTGGGTCACCCACTCCTGTCTCTTGAGGGGAGCGGGTCAAAGCTGTTCTCTGCAGCCCAAGGGGAGACCTGGTCTCACTGGGGAGGCCCGCCCAGTCCAGTATCTGTGTCCCCACAGCCACCTCTCCAGAGGCCCTGCAGCCACAGCTGGCTTGCTTCTCTTTCTCACTCTCTTTCTCTTTTTCTTTTCATTTCTTTCTCTTTCCCTCCCTTTCTCCCTCCTCCTTCTTTCCTTCCCTCCCTCCCTCCCTCTCTCTCTCCCTCCCTTCCTTCCTTTATTCCTTCCTTCCCTTTTTCTTTCTCTCCCCTCTCTCCCTCCCTCCTTCCTTCTTTCCTCCCTTCCCTCCTTTCCTTCCTCCTACCTCCTTCTTTCCTTTCTCCTCCACCTCCTCCTGCTTCTGAAGGAGCTTGTAGAAATGCTTCAATTCATCCCCTTCCCCTGTAAATGCCCTGCTGGGTCCCAGGACTGGAGCTTCAAGGGCAGAAGTGTGGCTCCTGGTAAGGGAATCGAGAGAGAAGGGGCCGGTCTTCTGGGGTCTTTTCCTGGTTGGATTTGCGCAGGTTCAATACAAGTGGCCTCCCCCTTTGCATCCCCTGAAAGATAAGGAAGAGAGACCAGGGTTGGCACAGGGGGTCAGGGATGTCTCCCAGGGGCCAGCTCCTCCACCCAGCTCCTAGAGCTTCCTGGGGGGGGGGGCGCTGCACCCTCTCCACCCCACCACGCTGCACAGATGCCGGGCTTCCCTACTTATTGCATCCCAGCACAACACCCGCACACTTGAACTTGGTTTGGAAATAAAATGCTTCAGCCCGTCAATACTCTTCAAGAGCTCTTCAAAGATGTGATCAAAGGGTCGACGGCCTGCCCCCTGCCCAGCCCTTACACATCTGGGAAGGACCCCTCGGCTCGCCTGAATTGACCCCTCCGTCTCCCTTGCCCCCAGAGCTGCCACCCACCAATTACTTATTACAATCGAGTGTTTTCAATTGTGCATGTGGGGGAGGGCATCAAAACAGAAGAGCTAAAAATAGGATCTCTTAGAGAAACCACTGTTAAGCCACATTCTCTTAATCTGAGTTTAAAGAAAAGAGTCAAGGTTTGCATTTTTTCCAAACATAATGGTAGGGATAGATGACCAAGGCATGTCCCTGGGCAGGTTAATGAGTGACCCTGACTCTGCTACCCGGGGCAGAGTGGCCAACAATCAGCTCTGGCCTGGGGTTGGGCACCACCATGGAGCGAGCTTCACTGGACCCAGAGTGACGGGAGCAGGGTGCCCCGCCCCCACACATGTGCAAAGACAGGAACAGATCAGCCCTGGAGCCACAGCGCTCCGCCCTCCCACGCCTGCGTGCAAATGGGAGGTTTGCCTTCCCGGCACCTCTTCCTTCTCTGGCCCCAAGGCTGCCCTGAGATGCTGTAGGTGAGAGCCCTTCCCAACCTGGCCCTGGCTGCCGTCCTCTCAATTTATTGTTCCTCTGTCCTGCAGACGGTAGCTCGCACTTCTGTATCTTTGCACACTTGGAGTGCCTTGCCAGCCATGCCCACTCACCATGCCTTCCTGTACCCCCTCCCCAGCTAAGCCTGCTTGCCTGGCATGTCCTCGGCTCTGCCCTGGTGTCCTCTCCTCCCAAAAGCATTTCTAAGCCCTTCTGTCTCACAGTTGGAGGACTACATTCAATGACCCCACAGATACTCTTTGGATATATTCTTCTACCATTGACCTTGAACGTGAGCTGTTTGGTCAGGGACTGTGACTTGTTCATCTCTGAATCTCTCGGTGTAGAGATAGGCACAGAGTAAGGCTGCATCTGTGTTTGCTCACAGCATTTATGGGGCATCAACTTACTCTTTGAGGGGGCTTCCATGTTCCAGGTTTTTTGTCTCCATCTGATGCCAGGGAAAGGCAGGCTCCTGATTCCCCTGCAGCCAAGAGCGGACTGGGGCCTGCCTACTGGACAGTGCTTTCTAACGCGTGTTCAAGTGGGATCAGCAGCTCTGGGTCAGGCTCGCCTTGGTCTGGAATCCACTGGTGGAATCAGCAGGTCCCTGGCTGGGAGCACAGGGTAACCACGTCCCAGTCGGGCATCTCAGGAGAGGAGCATGACTGCAGTTGGAGGGGCCACATTCCCGATTAACCACAAATAGTTCCATGGCCAGGGTTTTTATCTGCAGAAATAAAATCTTGGGTGTGTTTTTCTTCTTTGAGAAAGCAGATAAGCGCTGGTTGTCCTGTTTTTTTCCCTTGGACAAACCATGCAAAAAACCCTAAACTCACAATGGAGTAACTTCCATTTCAGATCAGTTTCTCGTCTTCTAACATGGTCTATTTATTTTTATTGGTTTGTTTCTCATTAAATCCTTCAATTACTCTGCAGTGTAAAATGGTGAAATTATTGGCATGTGCCACCTTCATCATGTATCTGAGTTTGCTTATTACACTTGCAGAAAATGCCTGAATGGTATTTGGTTCTGTTGTGAATTGAGACAGAGTTAATAAATATTATTTGGTGTTTTTTTCCCTGAGAAGCACTGCTTTTCTTGATTGTTTTTTACAGTTGGATTGGGAATATTGATTTATTCACCACTGTTACAATAATTGTATACAAGAAACAAAAAATGCAGAGGTAACATTTCATCAGCTCCAGCAGATTAATTAGTTGTAGTAGATTAGGCACAGTGTTACAGGGAAGATTTGCATTTAGAGAAAGAAAAAGTTTCTTCTTCTTTTTGTTTTTAATCTTAAAAAAGCCAAGAGAATTTAATAGAGATGTTTTACCCTAAGCTGCTTCATTCATTAGTCAATCAGTCTTTCCAGATGAAGCCTCAAGGATAAGCATAAAAGAAAATATTGGATGAAATTACTGGGGGAAAGGTCTAAGGAACGTGGAGAGAGTAGAGTGAGTCCCTCTTAAAGGAGAAGTTTAAGAAAATGAAGAGAATTTGAATATGCAAAGGTTCAAACAAAAGTTTCTTCTGTGGATTTCGGGAGGGCTCACGTACTCAAGAACTATTAGGTCTGCTTTTGGATTTTTATAATCAAATCCTATGCATTGTGGTTTTGTTTGCATTTATTTTGTTGCCAGAATGTAAAACAGCTTTAAGATCAGAAGAATCATTTTCTTTTTCAGTTGGGCCATATGACGGGAAAATCTTTAAGTCCCCTAAACACAAATATTGTACAGTTTTTCCCCGGTAAAACGAGGCATGACTGAGCAACATGCAGACGACTAGGCGTCGTTCATGTTTGCTGATCCAGGCTGACCCAACTGAACAAGAAATCAGACTGGAGGCATTGAAGGAAGCGCCACACCTCTTTCCTCCCCTGCCTCTAAAGAGAAGGTGCTACTCTTTTCGGACTACTTCAGGACCCCCACAGGGCTGCACTGCCCAGTGTCACAGTTTGGGGGGATTTTCGTTATTGTTGTTACTAAGGGTTTCGGCCATTGCAAGATGCATGAGAAGTTAGAAGCTGTTTTGGCTGTAATGTACATGGAAAAGTGTTGTAAAGGTGACAACTGCAGAATTAGATGAGGGAAAAGCTCAGAGAATAAAAGCTAAACTGGGAAAAAGAGGCAGAAGGCAGGAGGAGAAAATGGAAGAGGAGATAGGCCCAGACTGTGCAACTATAGAGAGAATATTCTTCCAGGGTCGCCAGGAACCCACAGACAGGGATTGAAGACTTTCTTTGTCACCAGGCTGCTAGGTTCCAAGCATGGAACCGGAGGGATCTACAGGCAAATTAGACTCAGTTCCAGATCTCACACCGTAAACTCTGAGGGCACGGACCTCTGCTGTGCTGCCCGCAGGAGGAGCGCTGGGCTCTCAGGCTTGCTCAGTGGCATGTGGAAATCCAGAGTGGTTGGCACTCAGCCACAATCTCTAGTCTCCACTCAGAGAGTGCACACTCCCATCACGCTTTGTATGAGCTCATCTGGGAGTTCAAGTCCAGTGGGAAGTGTTGGGAGAATTTGGAATCATGGAGGAATCCACTTAGCAGATTGCCTTGGTTATTTTAACCTGGCTTTCCAGCTTTGGTAATTCCCCGAGATCAAAAAAACAATGTCTCAGTGTCTGACTTGTTTTTTCTTTCTGTATGTATGTTAGTTTATTGGGTTTTGTTTTTATTTAGCCCCATGTTGAACATGTCCTGAGGATATTTTATTTATTTTATTTTTTACATTTGTTTTATTTTTTACACGTATCTTAATTTTTCAGCTTTATTGCAGTGTACTTGACAAATACAATTGTGTACATTTCAAGTGTACAGCATGATGATTTGATATAGGTATATGCTGTTACAATCATGATGCCAATCAAGTTAATTTACATGGCCATCACCTCACCTAGTTACTGTGCTGGGTTTTTTTTCTTTTTTGTTGAGAATGTTTAGGATCTACTCTCTTAGCAAATTTTAAGTGAACAATAGTATTATTAACTATACTTATATAGTATAGTTAATATAGTATTATATAGTATTATATAATACTATATAATACTATATTATATTAATATATACTATATTAATATTACTATATTAATATAATATAATATACTTATATAGTATTATAATAATACTATTATAGTATTATTAACTATATTTAAGTGAACAAGAGTATTATTAACTATAGTTCCTTCCCATGTTGTTCATGAGATTCCCAGAACTTACTCATTTTATAAATAAACACTTTACTCTTTCATCAACACTTCCCAATTTCTTTCTTATTTTTTTGAGACTAAGTCTCACTGTGTTGCCCAGGCTGGAGTGCAGTGGCATGATTTCGGCTCGCTGAAACCTCTGTCTCCCAGATTCAAGTGATTCTCATGCCTCGGCCTCCTGAGTGGCTGGGACTACAGGAGTCAGCCACCACGCCTGGCTAATTTTTGTGTGTGTGTGTGTGTGTGTGTGTGTGTGTTTAGTAGAGACGGGGTTTCACCATGTTAGCCAAGATGGTCTCGATCTCCTGACCTTGTGTCTGTCCACCTTGACCTCCCAAAATGCTGGAATTACAGGTGAGCCTGGCCAACATTTCCCAGTTTCCCCATACACACAACCCCAGTCACGACCCTTCTAGCCTACACCCTGTTTCTGACTTTATTTTTCTGCTTTTTGTTTTTAGATTGCACACATAAGTGATAGCATAGATTTTTTTAAAGTAAGTTTATGAGGAGCGTATGGTTATATCCAGGTGAATTAATAGGGTGACTTTCTTTCTTATTGCAAAATTTCTTAAGAAATGAGTCCACAACTACATGAGATATCCCCAGTCTGCATTTTTCCTGCCCACTGCAGACACTGCTAATTTCTAATTTGCTCTTTGAGTTTTTCAGTCTTACTTTGTAGGCACTCATTGTCATTATAATCCCTGTCAGCAAGACAAGTGAAATCGGTTGCCATCCTGTTTTATTTTTAATTTTTCTTTTTTATTGCAGATTCTCAAAGTGTATAATATCATGTCTTGATATATACATACTAAAATGATTGCTTCAGTCAGACAGATTAACATACCCATGGTCTCACATGGTTATCTTTGGAGTGTGTGTGTGGTAAGAGATTCTAAAATCTAAAAACAAAATTTAGAGTTGGAAAGGTTATAAGCACGTGTTGTACAGTTCTGTCTGTGGTTGTAACCTTGGTGATGTTTCCCTGAGAGTCTGGAGCTTCCTAGGGCTCTGCTGGGCCACGGTGCACCTGCTGGTGTCTTCAAGAGGGTCACCTGGGCTGCTGGGAATCTTGTTCTGCTGTCCTAGAATGATTTCAAATGTGATTAAGGTCAGCCAGGAGGGAAACTGGCCATCCCAGCACATTTTAGATGCCACTGGGAAAAGGACACATGGCCATCTACTGAGCGGCTCATTTTATGTGTTGTTTTGTTTTGCTGTTTTTTTGAGATGGAGTTTCTCTCTTGCCAGTCAGGCTGGATGGCAGTGGTCCTATCTCTGCTTGCGGCAACTTCCACCTCCTGGGTTTAAGTGATCCTCCTGCCTCAGCCTCCTGAGTAGCTGGGATCACAGGTGTGCACCACCATGCTGAAGTAAATTTCATAATTTTAGTAGAGATGGGGCTTTACCACGTTGGCCAGGCTGGTCTCAAACTCCCGACCTCAGGTGATCCTCCCACTTTGGCCTCCCAAAGTGCCTGGATTACAGGCATGAGCCACCGTGCCCAGCTTGAGAGCCCATTCTGAAGACACCTGCTAGAAGAGAGAATCTCAATTCTTAAAGGTGATCACTTGACACAGCACAGCTTCCACTTTGAACCAATTGGTCACTCTAAAGTGTTTTTCTAATTCTCAATTGTGTAGCTTTCTCCAACTTTTTATTTTGAAAAATTTCAAACCCACAGGAAGCATTAAAGAATAGAACAGTATACAGCCTTTTCCTCTGTCTTCTGTTTTGCCACGTGGCTCTGTATGTGTGTTTTCTGAACTCTTTCAAGTAAGTGGCAAATATGTCACTTCACCACCAAAGACTTGACCTTACATCTCCTGACAGCAAGGATACTTTCCTTCATAAGCATAATGCCATTATCTAACTCAATAAGTCTAACATTGGTATAATAGTATCTAAGATCCCGTTGATATTCAGCTTTCCCCAGTTGTCCCACTAATGTGATTTATAGAACCAACTATCCCCATATTTCATTAAGGATAACAGTGTGTGTTGTTGTTTTACAAATTTTATAATTTTTAAAGAAAGAAACATACTACATTTAATTATAAACTATAGCTAATGTTTAATAGGTGTTTCTGGGTTGGTTATCACTTAATGCTTAGATATGATATGTTTGTCCTTCACTTTTCCCCTTTGAGACTACTTTGGGGCAGCTTTATGTCATAAGTGGGTTAGATTTCTTTTGCAAGCCTTTTCACATGATGCTATAACCTAAATGTATCCCCCAAAGTTTGTGCATTGGGAACTCAATCACCAATGCAGCAGTATTGAGAGGTAATTAAGACATGAGGGCTCTGCTTTCATGAATGCATTAATGTTACTGAGGGAGGGTGGGCTTGTTAAAAAAGCCAGGTTGGCCACCTCTTGCTCTCTTAATGCATTCTCTTGCTGCCCCGCCTTCTACCACGGCATGAGGCAGCATGAGGACGCATACAAGATGCCAGCACCATACTTTTGAGCTCCCTGCCTTCAGAGCTGTGAGTCACATCGATTCCTGCTTATTGTAAATTACTCAGTCAGTGGTATTCTGTTATAGCAACATAAAAATTGACTAAAACACAGCCCCTTTGGAGAAAAAGGGTCCAGTTGTCGTACAAACTTGGGAAGCTAGTTTACTATACCTCCCTCTTAGAGAAAGGAACATTATCAAATCAAAGAGACTGAAAAGAGGGGCAGGAACGAAAGCTCTTGTGCTCTGTTCCGCTTGTCTTCCCACACTCATTCCACAGTGGAACGCTCTACTCGGCAGTTTCTCTAGTTCCAAGAGACACAGCTGCTGAATGGATTGGCACCTTGTGCGGTGAAAAACTGAGGGTTATCTCAAAACACTTTCCTGCAACTTTGCTAGAATCATGCAACGGGAGGGCGAACACCTAGGACTTTCCCTGGTTAACCCAAAGATTCCCATGGCTGGGACACTGTGGACTGTCCTCAGGAACGGCTTTGTTCTGGAGCTGCGTGTATGCTCTGGAGTGTGGGGCATGCCTGGCCTGGGCTTGCAACCTAGTTATGGGGGGCTAAGTCATGGGAACACTGCAGCTGGAAGAGTTAGCCAAGGCAATCTGACCTTGGGTTTTGTTCTAATAAATGTTGTGCATTAATTCTTGTGCATGTGCCCAGAAGTTTTCACAATGGCCCTGTAGAACAGAATACAAAATCAAACAAATTCCACTGTGGAGAAAAAGACCCTATTTCACCAGGCAGATCTTCCCAGTACATTTCATTTACTGATGGCAGTTGACAGCCTTCCTCTTCTGTCATATACTTGAACACATAAAATATTTGGAAATTCTCTATCATATATAGATTCAGTGTGTTAAAATATACAAAGAAATGCATCCTGCAAAAAGACAAGCTGGTGGTCTATTCACTGCCCTGTTATCCAGAAGAGAAACTTGAAGCAGAAGGAATGGAGGCGAGCTCTGCTAGATGGGCTGTGGTCAGGGTGGCCACTGACTGCTCCGTGGTACAGAGCTAGAGGTGTAGGTTTGATGCGAGGCAGCCTCACCACTTGCTCACCATTGTGACCTTGAACAAGAAACTTGGCTTCTTAGATCCTAAATTTCTTCAAAACAGAGAACAATGGCCAGGCGCGGTGGCTCATGCCTGTGATCCCAGCACTTTGGGAGGCCAAGGTGGGCGGATCACCAGGTCAGGAGGTGGAGACCATCCTGGCCAACATGGTGAAACTCCATCTCTACTAAAATACAAAAAAATTAGCCTGGTGTGGTGGCATGTGCCTGTAGTCCCAGCTACTCAGGAAGCTGAGGCAGGGGAATTGCTTGAACCCGGGAGGCGGAGATTGCAGTGACCTGAGGTCACGCCACAGCACTCCAACCCAGCGGCAGAGCAAGACTCCATCTGAAAAAAATAAGTATACTACTATCTGAGCATGTTCCCAAAATTGAGGCATCTATGTAATGATCTTAGCATTGCAGCTGGCTGCCAAGGCCCTAATTCACAGCTGCCACACAGCCAGGCAGGTGGTCTGAGTAATCTGGCTAGGATGTCGCAGGCCTGGGTTATGGTGGAGGGTCCCTGGCTGATCACTATTCATGCTTCTTTCTGGGTTCAGTGCCCCTCTGAGTTGTTAAGGGCCCTCCTGGCATTGTTATTCTACAAAATTCTGTGAAAAGTGGCTTGAAGACAATGTTGACTCTTCTGTGAGTTGGTTTTCATGTGCGAATACCAGCAATGACTCCGTGCACATGGACCCTTCAGCTGCTACTGATCAGCCCAGCTCAGGCTGATAGTTGGCAGGCCGGGGCCTGCCTAGTGTCATGGCTGCACCCCTGACACATTCAGCCTCCCTCAGGAAGTTCTCAACCATCTCAGAGCTTCACATTTTTTGGATTTAGAGCTCTCTTCTGGACAATGGACTGAGGAATGCCCATCTTCCCTATGCTTTGGGTAAAATGAACAGAGGCTGATTAAAGCATTCTTTGCTGACATGAAGAGTCACTTGCATACAGCCTGTACCTCTCTGCAGAGCCACATAAAATAATTCCAGATCTCCCTCATATGGAAGAGAATGTTCAGTATCTTCCTTTAAGAAAAGACCTCTGGAAAGCATTGCTCCTCTCTCCACTTCAGCCACATGGTGCGTTCTCATGTGAGGCTGCTTTTAGGAAGCTACCACAATGTCCTGCCCAACAGAGCAGCCTCCCAGTCATCGTTGACAACTCGGTCAATAAATCAGACATCATCAATAGTCATCCTGTGCTCTATGGACTGGGCATGTTGATCTAGACCCTGCGGGAGGGGTGATAGTTTGTTAATATAGAAGATGCAGGGCTCTCTGCTGGGTGCTGGGTGAGGAATGAGGGAGAGTTCTGACCACATCTCCATGGTTTGTCTACCATTATCTGTGACAAGCCAGGAAGGATCGGGTCTTTGGAGCTGCAGAGACCAGGACTTCAATCCTGGCTCCAATCACTCGGTAGCTTTGATGTTTTGCTAAAATGTTTCTTCTGCAATTCTCAGTGTCCTCATGTGTTAAATGGGAAGAAAGCAATCCTTACAAAACTATGATTGGCTTAAGTGAAATTATGTGAAGTTCTTGGCCATTACTTGCTGCCCAGCAAATGTTTATTGCCTTCTTATAGCTCAAATGCTCATGGATTAGAGGAAGCCACTATGAGAGGACCTTCTTTCCATGCATGAGTCATGGACCCAACAGCTCTAGGGCTGGCCGACACCCCTGGCAGAGGGCACAGAGCCTCAGCCCTGGCTGGGAAGCCTAGCCCTGGTGCCTGCCTTCTCATCAGTATTGGCCCATGCACAGTGACTCGGAGGAGCCACTGTCTCCCTGTGTGCTGAGCACGTCATCTTCACTTCTTATGTGGAGACGGGACACTGCCAATCTGTGTCCCTGGGATCCCTAGTTGGCTCCCCACTTCCCAGGATGATTTGGGAGCCCTTCGGTCCCTGGGGGAAGGAGCAGAAGGAGTCGTCCTCTCATCACGCCTCAGTTTCACAGAAGGGTATGGAGCGCATTGTTAGTCTCTTTGCGTTGCTATGAAGGAATACTTGAGCCTGGACAATTTATGAAGAAAAGAGGTTTGTTTGGGCTCATGGTTCTGCAGGCTATACAGGAAGCATGGCACCAGCATCAGCCTCTGAAAAAGCCTCAGGAAGCTTCTACTCATGGCAAAAGGCAGAGCAGGAGCAGGTGTCATGTGGCAGGAGAGGGAGCAAGAGAGATGCCAAGCTCTCTTCAACAACCAGCCCTGGCATGAACTCCCAGAGCAAGAACTAACTCATTCCCAAGGAGAGGGCACCAAGCCCTTGATGAGGGATCCGCCCCCATGACCCAAACACCTCCCCCTAGGCCCCACCTCCAACCCTGGGGATGACTTTCAACATGAGATTTGGAGAGGACAAATATCCAAACCATATCAAGCGCTCGAGTCCTTGACTCAGCCAGGGGCTGCTCCGTGGGCACGTGCAGGAGAAAGGGACAGACATGAATGGGGGAGCCCCTTACCCACAGCCCCGGTGCAGCCAGGCTGAGGTCTTCATGGGGCCTGTCCAGCTGGGGCAGTGTGGTTTTGAGAAGCTGCTCTAAGGGGCCCACCCCAGAAAGAGATTTAAATTCAAATTTCCTGCCAGGTTTCGAAGCACTGGTTAATTTCCTTTCCTTGCTATTTGGCACTAACTTCAGAGTCTCTGCTAGTGTAAGCTGTGCGTGGACGCTGTCGAGGATTCAGCGATCGATGATCTAATGCGGAACTTCACAGCATATTTCTGATGAAGTAAAACCCATTTGGATGGAGCCAGATGGGGACTGGTGGGAGGAAGCTTACAAAATAAATTCTGGAAAGTAGCTGTGGTAGAATCACACTCTGCCTCTAATTGATCCTCTGCTTTGTCAAGGAAAAGGAAATTAACATCCAGTATGTGGTTTTCCTAAGAAAACCCATGATTTTCCACTCAGAGGCTGTGTGTGCAGATCAGCCAACCCTGGGCTCCCACCCAGTGAGGGACCCATTGACATTTAATGGAAGTGAATTTCCAAATAAACACCTGGACCTGTTGGGCTGCCCTGGAGGTGCGAGGAACAGCCTCGCAAGTCCCTGGCCTCCCTTTTGCTCAGCGAGGCCAGGCTGCTCTGAAGAGCGGGGCTCTGCTCACTGCCAGCAAGGAGCCTCCAGCAAGGTGGACCAAGGGGAAGACCTCTGGCCAGCGAGGACACCGAAGCCACAGGCTCAATTTAGACCTGTAGAATCCGCAGCACCAACTTAGTCCTGGGGCCCTCCACCATGCGTAAACACAAAGTGAGTTGCTTAAAAACATATACATGTGCTGAAATTAAGCTTTATATTTTCTGATAGAAGCTTTTAGACCAGTCATCGTGTACGTGTGTTTGTGCAGGTGTATGTGTGTGTGTTCACACTCATGCATGTACACATGCTTGCTGCAGCTTTTCTGAGCATACGGCCCATGCACCTGTTTGCTGACCTGTGCTGTGAAGATGGGGCCGGGGGGCTCTGGGGAAGGGGACACTGACATGGAACTTGCTGTAACTCTGGATAAGGAGATTAAAAGCTCTCCAGCCCATCCTCAGGCAGGGGTTAAATAATACACTCCTGATAAGTAAATATATGAGAACCTCACCTCACTCAAGGCCCTGGTGATGGCAGTAGGTGGCCGCACATCCTCGCTGCTGTGGGAGAAGATCGATCCGGGCTGCTGAGGCATGGAACCCCTGTTGTGAATGGTGTGCACTTGCTCCTTGCAGCGGTCCTGAGAGGGCTGTCATCAGCCTCAATTTCCAGATGCAGAGGCTGGAGGGGCACAGACCTGGGTGGGAGCATGGTCCTGAGTCACACAGCCCACCCCACTTCTCTGAACCTTCTTTTCCCCACCTATGAAATGGAGATAAAGCAAGACCCCCTCCCTCACGGGGCTGTCAGGGTGAAACTGGACCTGGTGCAGAGCCCACAGTATACGCACACGACCTGTTGCTGCTTTTGTCTTTGGGAAGGTTGCTAGATGATTGAACGGAAGAGCCAGTGTCAGTCCTTGTGACTTGATTCAAGGTCATCGGGTTCTCACATAGCCACAGGTAGCACTGAGGACCACGGGGAGCTGTGGCATGGGAGGGAGAAGATGCTGAGGGGCTGCCCAAGTGCCCAGGGGGAGCCAGACTCTGTGAGGGCATCCTGCTGAGTCCACCTGTCTCAACCTGGGCATCCAGAGCCACCCTCTGGGAAGGCAGGTGCCTGCTGTTTCTGTTGTACAGTTGGGGCCTCCATGGGGCTGTTGGGCATGACACCCAGCATGAAGGGGTCAGGGCTGAGGCAGAGAGCAGGGCACTAGGAGATGTCATCAATCCCAGCCTTTCTCAGGAAGCTTTTTACTCACTCCTCTTTGCAACTGCAGTTTAGCAAAAGGCGAGGCTCTCCTGTCCAACAGATGGGAAACCACAGGTCCTGGAGGAGCGGGAGGCCCTGCAGGGCACAGCTAGCCTGGCAGCCTCTGTCTGGAAGCTTCTGTGAGTTTGGAAGAGTCAAGGGCTCTAGTGAGACTTGCAGGCAGTGCTCCCCGACCTTCAAGTCACAGGAGCAGCCCAGCTGCAGAGCAAGCCCCCCTGGCCTGCAGAAGGCCTGTAGTGACGGCTCCGACACGGGACCTGCGCTGTGGCCACGTCCCTCTGTCCATCTCCCATGCTGCGGGACTCGGGTGCCTTCGAGCTTCCCTTTCTTGCTGATAGATGGAAAAACGGGGCCTTAAAAGATACTTAAATCTATAGGAAGAATCTGAGGGAAACAAAACAGATCTGGGAGAGGATAAACGGGAACCTGCAAATCCTACATTTCACATAACAGTCATGAAAAGGGTGTTAAAAACCTAGGAATTCTGGACAGCTGTGCCGGGGAGAAGCGTCTGTTCAGCAGAACTCAGCAATGCTGCTGTGGAATAGTTTTAAATGTCTTTTCCCCCATAACGAGATTATTCAGTACAATGTCATTTGCCGCCACTGACATTTTCTTTAAAGTCATAAAGGCCTGCATGGTAATAAAAGGGCTCGGAATAAAATTAGGAATATCATGTATAAATTATCTTTAACCTTAGCTTCATTTGGACTGTGACTTTTTAGACCTGATCAATTTTCATGAAACTATCCACATAAAACTGTGAAAAAATATTTGATCCCTGGCTCTCGTAAAGGCGACGGGAACAGGCGGCGACTTTACCTCCACTTAGCAGTGCTGCTGGTGCCCGTCTCTGTGGGCAACGCGGGAAAGCAGGGGATCATTTGGAAATTTAATGTAATTTCCCAGAGCATTGTTAGCGAAAACATCTCTGCTGATATGCATATTTTATAGAAGTGCTGCGGAGTCAAGGACAGTCAGCAACTCACTAAATTTTCTGCTTAGTTGGAAAAGCATTCACTCACACGATGTGAGCATTTTCCGCGCTTTGCAAGAGGAAATTGATTGGGTGTAGTTGTCATATTTTTTTGTCTTAGATGATTTGCATCATGGGCTACCCTGTAAATGTGGATGGGAGCATCCCCACCCCATCGGCGTGGGCCTGGGGAGGAGCCGGGAAGATGGCCCAGAAGTTCCTCGCTCCCACCTGGAGGAGTCGGGCAGGCTTGGGCCGGCCCCACGTGGACAGGCAGAGAAAGCAGTGGCCGTGCACGAGGGACTGGGAACCTCTAGTGGGCTCCTGAAGCCATCTCGGCTCCTATAGCAAAGTTGGCTAAAATGCCTCCCCAACTCTGGTTGAAAATACCAGCTCAGAAAAACCTCCAGGCAGGGAGGAAGTGCTACTACACTCACAGAGAGGAGCTTGTTTCCTGAAGAATTCCTTATTTCTGGAGGGTGACTTAGCCCTTCCAGAACTCTTTCTTAGTGCTCCAGAACTGGGTAAGTCCTCTGTCTCATTCCAGAGCTTCCTTCTGCACATGAGGGACTTTACAGTGCTGGGACCTCAGTAATAAAATCCCTGCAGCTCCCCTACCTTCCACCCCTGGAGGCCACAGCCTGCACACAGCAGTGGCACCTGACCCTGGTAGGTCTCACGCATGCCCTCCCCAGATAAGATGGTGACTGGAGCCGGTGCAGTCTGAGGTCAGCGGGCACACCGCGGACGGAATATTAGCCATTACTCCCCTCGTAATCTGGACATTACGTTTATAGACCTCTCCTCCAGACGGTTCCCAAAGGGCATTTGCAAATTTAACAAACTGTGGCTGAGAAGTCCAGCAACCTCTCAGGTGAACAATCGTAACTGCTGAACCATGTCACCTCCCAAGCCCCTGCATGACAAGCTGAAGCCCAAGTTCAACGTGGGCTCTTCCATCAGCCAGCAGCATCTGGCGCTCACCGGTGTTCTTTCCAAAGGACCAGCTGAGCCTGCTGCAGGTGCAGCCATGCTACTGTCACCGATCAGCCCCTTTACCTACGGTGGAGTCACCACCCCGCTTATCTGAGGCATGAAAGCAGGGTGAAGTCCACCCACTCCAGGCAGCTCAGCCATGTGTCCACACTCCCTGGGTATGGGTGCTCTCCTCTGAACCCAAGTCCCTCTGTGTATCCATCCAGCCTGATTCCAGTGTGCCACCACGCTGTAGGATGTGGGCGGGTACCGTGTTCCTCTGTGGCTACGAACACCATTTACTATGACAGGCAACCCCCTCCCCTAACTGGAAGTAGCCTGTAGGGTGACATGTGTTCACCTGGCCTGACAAGACAGGCAGTATTGGAAGAACTTTCATGCTCAGAGTGCGAGAGGAGGGGTGGCTAGCAGACTGCTGGGGACTGTCCCCATCTCCCCAACTCTGCGTGGATCATTTGTGGCTGGGTGTTTTCTCAGGGACACCCTACTGAATCAACAGAACTCCAGGGCGCTTCATCAAAAGATACCAGAGTGAAGAAACCAGCGGCTTACCCCACCCTTAGGTGGCGAGAGGACACCACAGGCCTCACTCCAATCCACTGGGAGGAGATGGGCCCCAGGCTTCCCCTGCCCTTTCCCTGCTGTTCTCTGGGGCTGAGGTGCCATAGCCTCTACCTGCCTTCATTGTCGCAGCCCCCCGCCCCCCTCTTCCATGTTCTGCACAGCTGACAACCCTCATCACTGGAAGGTCCTGACAGAAGAGCTGGCATACACTGAGCGGGAAACATCATGTAAGTCCACGGAAGGTGTCAGTTCCTGGACCAAAGGCCTAGAGGAAAGTGAGAGGTAGCCTCCAGGCCTGGACCATCCTGGGGTTGGGAGTCTGTCCTCCAGGCATGTCCCAGGCCGGATGGCTTGTCCCCAGGAAGTGCCCAGACGCAGGCTCTTGTAGACATCCCAGGGCTGGCTACACAGCTCTCCTCTAGCACACACCTGCAGCCTGGCAGAAGGTCGGCTAGGGGCTGGGGGCTGGGAGCAGGCAACTGGCTGGGCCTTCATACCTTAAAACTCTATTTTGTCTAGGTAACAGTGAAGGAAACTGAGGCCAGAAGGGTGTGGTTTCGAAGGACCTGGAGCTGCCAGGGTGGGGAGGGCAGCATGGGTTTTGGGGGACTAGAGAGTAGGGGTTCAATGTGTTTCTCAAGGAAGGAACCACATGGAGTGTGGGAAGGGGCCACCAACTCATAGCCAGAAATGTCCATGGCACGTGCACCCTTCCAGTGGGGTCTTCTGGAATCCCACCAGCAATGCAGGCCTGCTCTCCATGGGGGCTTCCTCTCCATTCAGCTCCTGTGAGATGGGGGCCCAGCAGATGCAGTTAGGGAAATTCAACCAGCCCTCCATACCCGGTTTGAATTCAACCAGACCTTTGCCTCTGATCACATGGCTAAGATCCAAGGCCTCCATCTTCTAACCAGGAAATGGAAAGACAGGTTGTCCTGAGACCTTGCGTGAATCAACAGCATGGGCGATGGGGGCTCATCATAGCAACCGTTTCCTGGGCCTGCTGGCTGGGTGACTCAGGCAGGTTACTCCCTCATTCCTTGCAACCTCCCATTTGACCAACGGATCTGACCATGGCTGCCCAGTAGGGATGGGGACCACACTGGGGCACCCCGTCTTGGTGGGGCCAGTGTAGGGAGGCCTGGGCATTCGCTGCCATGCTGGATGGTGCCTGAAGAAGTCTGCAGATGGCTTTGGCTGGATGCAGGCTCCTCCCCCTGGAATGCCAGAGGGTGCAAGCGACCTGGATGGTGGTTCAGTTTCTGGGTTTAATTGTCCTTGAAATTGTTACATTCTGGGGAGGCATTCCTCTAGATTTGGGCTATCCTTGAAAGGGGACCCCACAACTCTACATCTCTGTGATTAATAAAAGATGCGGCCCCCACAGGAATCCCTGTGCCTCCATGCGCTGCAGAGCCACCCAGCAAGCCTCATGTGCAAGAGGAAGCTGACAGCCCTAGATACCACCTCCTCCTGGCTCTGAGTTCTCTCTTTGGTCAAGTCTCTGGGAGCCCAGGCGAGCTAGCCTGTGCGCACTGTCCCCTGTGGGGCTGCAGTGGCCTGTGGACATCCTTGACTCCAAAGCCACGTCAAGCCCTCTGCCCTTGCTGCCCGCTGCACTGCAGCCCACCACCCTGTGGCCATTCCCACCCATCCCAGGCTGCAGGACTCCTCCGCGGCCTACTGCACACATATGGGGGGACTCCCCTGCTCAGTGTGGGGCAACTCTTCTATGGGGACCCTGCAATAAGCTAGGGGTTGTCAGCTGTGCAGGGGCAGCCTGAATCTTTTTTAGGGCCTTGTGTAGGCTGAGGCAATGAATGCAGGATTGTCATTTTGTCACTGGTGGGTAGGGCTCTGCACTCAGTGGCTCTAACTCTGCTTCTGATGTTCACACACTTGATGGCTTGGACCTCTGTGCTCCTGCTTTGCCTGGGCTCCATCTTCTCCAAGCAGGGAGCCTGAGGTTGGGTGCCCTGGACTCCAGGGACCTCTAGTTAGGAGGCCAGACTAGTAGGCCAGGGCCTGAGAACTTGGGTGGATGACGAGGAGCGTGTGTGGGGGTGCAAGCTCACCTCCTGCACCAGCGGGCCTGGGGACTCTGCTCTCCAGCAATGGCTGCTTCTCTGACTGCTAATTCCACTGGAAGCTCCCAGCCAACTGTCCCATCCTTTGCTCAGGCACAGCCTGTACCTATGGATCAGTGAAGATGGGCCGGGCCCTTCCAGGGGGTCTGGATGGTCGGACAGCTCCAAGGGGATTCTGACTACATGAACGTGGGGTCAGCAACGAGACATGGTGGGGGCAGTGTGTGGCAGGCTGGTCAGGGAGGAGTTACGTAGAAGCAGGGACCTGAAGGCTGCATAGAGTTAGCCTTGCAGGTTGGGGGTGGGTGAGGATGGCATGGTCAGGGTATAGGGAGAGTGATCTTGTAAAGTCTCTAGACATCTAAGGAGAGAAAACACAGCAGATCTAAGGAGCTGCAAGGGGATTAGAGGTGGGGCCTGGTATGGGGGAGAGTGGAGCCTGAGGACGTGGAAATAGCGGGCTCTGGTCTGGGGGCGGCTTTCGGGCGAGGTAAGGAGGTTGGCTTTTGTCCATGGAACGTGGGCTCCCTGCAGCATCTTCCCCGGATTTTCTTCCTTTCTTTCTTTAGTCCAGCAGCTGCAGCCTCCTCCACTAGGCCCTGCCCTCCCTTCCTGACCGACAGAAGAGTCTCTCTTCCCCACGGGCCCATGGCCTTAAGAACCATGGTGGGAGACGTGGAGTCGCCCACTCTTGTAGTCAGCTTCCCACGGCCCTCAGCCCCTCCACACTGCCCCCTCTGCCCGGGGCTGGGGACCCTGCCGGGTCAGCACATGCCTGCCGGATGATTGGCCCTGGCGGTTCTGCTCAGGTGCAATGTCTGTCTCAGTCTTTGCCTCCACTTATTTTCCATTGTCATCCTGAGAGGGCCACTCGCTCGGCATCCAGTAAGTGCATGTGAAGTCTGATAAGCTGTATAAGGAACCTGCTGGAAACTGGCAGTGACAAATCCCACTGCAGATCAGAAACATTTGACTTGGTACTTTTGAAAAATGCAGATGTCCTGGATACATCCTGGACTCCAGGCTGAGGTTTAAGGCTGCTTTTTGAGAGGATCATGCTAACTTGGTTTAGAAAAAGTTTCCATTGTTGTCGTCCAACTATTTCTTGGAAACAGGATAATTCCTTTAGGGTAGGGGGAACCATGTATGAGCTAATACAGTAATGTTTATTTTTCCCTAGTGCCTAGACTGTAAATGCCAGTCATTGGCCAATGGTTTTTCTGAGAGACATAGTGACATCATCAATGATGATGGTGTTATAGCAAAGAAATAAAAGCCATGTTAATTTCAAGGTCCATTAAAACTCTGGTTTTATAAAAAATCAATATTTCCTGAACATAAATGGGAAAAAATTGGTAGAAGACGAAATTCTATTTCAAGCTTTTAAGTCTATGACCAGCAAGGGATGAAAATATTGGGGAAAAAATCCTTGAGTATTTGATCATCTCCCACAGAAATGCTATGTACAAGTGCAGGTTATTTAAGGTAATTGTTTGTAGAAGCAAATTGATGTCACGGGCATTGGATTTTGACGGAAAGTCAACTTTTGCCAGTGGAAATGTCTAATATTATAGAAACTGTAAGCAAATTAGGAGACATTATCTCTGCTGGCTTGACCTGTTCTTTAGAGAGGAGGAAATGGCCTTCTGCCCAAGTACCTTGTTTTAGCTCTGCTGTTCTTCCCACAGCAATCAAATAACACCATCGTGAGTGGAGAGGAAAATGAATGAGAGACCAGAAGAAAGAGTTTGGTGTCCTGGAGGATTTCATCTTTAAGATGAAAATGGATGTAAAACTCTTCTGAACGGTTTGAAAAGTTACTGCATCCCTTGGTTGGTTGTTGGAGGTTTTTCTTGTATGACACCAGCATAAGGCTATGTACAGGACTGTGCATTATTTTAGGAGGGGACAGAGCAGTTAGGTGTAGACTGGATCACACACATGCACAGGGGCCATGCCATGTACAACCCTGGGCAGGTCAACCATCTCCAGAAAGCTATTGGATCTACAGATAACCTGAGCCTCTCCCTTATGGAGACAGTGCAGCCTGAACCCCAGAGACCAGGTAAGAACTCAGTCCAGACTCAGCCACGTGTCATTATTGGCAAGCAAAGGAAACATTAACTTCTCTGTACAGTCCACGGGTAAGAGTTAAGAGTTGAGACTCAAAAATCCCTCCTTAAAAAAAAACCAAAACAAGTTAAAAAAAACAACTCTTTTGCATCATCCAGATTTTCTTCCCGTCTGAAATGGAAGTAGACATGTTTACTTAAATAAATCTAAAAGCCCACATAGGTATTCAACAGTTTAGATAATTAATATCCAGTTTTAAAATGATTCTTAAAGGATGTCTTGGCGGTGAGCACACTGTGTCAGGAGAACGAAGAGAGAGCAGCGTTAAGCAAGGTTGACTTCATCCTTACGGGTCCCATGGGGCTTGGGCTTGTTAGGTGTTCAGACGTCAAAAGCCCTTTCTGGTGTCTGAGTTTACAGCTGACTCCAGGAGTCTCTGCCCTCTGAAAGGAGACCTGCTATGAGAAACTGGTCTGCTTTCAACAAATCCTCCTACCACTTCTGAGACTAGACCTTTCCTTTGTCCAGAGAGACTCAGCTCCACGCAATTTGCCTCCAGAAGACCGAACCAGCAATTTCAAGCCAACCTAGGGGCAGGCATGGCCACGTCTTTTGAGTACATTCTCCTTGCTTTGTTCTGGTGCACTTCTTGTTGTCAGGTGCCCTGGGAAGTCCTTCCAGGACCTAATGGATTCAGGTTGAGTTGCCCACGTAGGTACTCAGGCTTGGAGAGGCCTGGCTTCACTGGCTGCTCTTGTCTTTCTTGAGAAAAGTGCCTCTGCTGAGATGGGAATTCCTTCTGCAGCTATCGGTGAGCCCCAACTTTCTTGTTTCTTAAAGGGATGCCGGGTCCAGACCCTCAGTCATGACTGACATGTGATCTGGTAGAAATGGGCTCATTCTCCTTCTTTGAACCTCCTGCCTTTTCTGCCCGTGTCAGTTCAGCTTTCCTTTTCCACTGATCATCCCCATCTCCAAGTCCCGAGGCAGATGCCCCATTCCTCTGTGTCTGTTCCAGTGGTTATTGCCTCTCTAAATAGCATTTGCATAGGTCAGAACTTGAAACCTTTAGTGAGTCGCCCACACATCTTTTCAATCAGAAGAATTTGATTTGGTTTTCTTTGGAATTTTGCGTTTGTCACCAACAGTTTCAACAGCCGAACGTCCAAGGCGAGGCTGGGCTGTGTCAGCCCTGGTGCTGGGGATGGCTGGCGACAACAGGCAAGAGACAGACAAGGCCAATCGGTCCAATCCCTCTCCAGCTCCTCCACCGCAAAGGAAAGAGAAGTCCCCCCATTTTCTTCTGTTTTGTGAAAGGCTTGCCTTAGAAATTCTGGGGGAGGGAAATTTTGGCAATGCTTAGATTTTGAAGAGCAGATGTTTTTGAACAATTCCTCCAAATGGTAATCCTGAACTTGATAATTAGGTGCAGATGATAAAATTAAACATGAAAAACCTGTATATTTTGCTGTCCTTGGATTTCAGTGAGGCCTAATCCTTGCATGGCTCTACCAGATTGCCTCTGAAGTCACTGGCACAACGGAGGCAACCGAGAAGAAAATAACGGTAAAAAGAAAAGGCCGATTTCAAAGCTGTTCTATGCTTGTGTCTATGGAACACGAACCAAAGTTTGGAGAGAAAATAAGTGGTGTGTGTGGGTGTGGATGGGATTTTCTTAATCTGGGAAACTAGTTCAGGCCCATGAAACATTTCATCAAACGTTAATGTGAAACCGATGTGCTCATCAATATTTATGAGCGGTTCTCTGACCAAATCCTCCCCACCGATTGTGGGTCCCTCTCCTCTCTCCCTTCTCTCACCGGTGCAGTCAAATAATACAGCAAAGGAAAACAGTGGAGCCAAGTAATACAGGATGACTTCAACGTGGTTTTTTCCTCTGTAAACATGCTTTCTGTCTTCATTTTAGGTATTTATTTTTCACTTAAAAGATTTGCATTCCCCCCAAAACCTGGAAACACTTAGCAAGTATTTACAATTCGTGTTATATCTCATCTATACCCCAAGTGAATGAAGTTCAGAAGAAGGAAATCTGGAAGAGACAGAGGCTGCTGTGTTCCACGCACCTTCTCTAATGTCACAACAACCTTGAGAGGTGGGTAGGATGATGACAGTCGTCCTTTTATAAGCACGAAAGTGGAGGTTTTGAGAGCAGCAGTAATTCGGGCAGTAACTGGCCGACCTAAATCTGGACATGAGTTGGAAGCCATCAGAGCCCTATCCTTAACCCCAGACTAGCTAGTTCATGGCAGGATTGTGTTGATCTTGGGTGGCTCAGCCTGCCTGACTGCAGAGAACACGCTTCCTTTCTCTTCTAGTGCATAGCAGCTAGAAACCTCCTGGAGACCAGTGAGAATTTCTCACACTGCCCAGAATAAAGGGGATTATTTAGGCATCTTCCCTGGAGATCTTATGTCCCCAGAGAGCAGGGTAGAGTTGGGTCTGAGAGAGAACTATGCCTGGATATCTTTTCTCTTTCCCAACACGAAGAAGGCACTTGGAAAATGTTAGCTGCCTGGATTAGAGCCATGGAGAGGAGCAAAGCAGCAGCAAGACATCCCCCAGCCCCAACCTCCTGTCCCTCCCAGCAGCAGTGCTGACACAGGGCCCAGAGCACCTGCAGCTCGGGTGCCCCAAATGGATGATTCCTTGCACAGGAGCAGGAGTCAGATGTCTGTGTTGTCCTGAGCATGTCCCCAGGACTGAGCTGCTGCCTCGGATGTCAGTGCCTGCACCTTGTTTCACACCATCTCTGTGATCCCAGAACTTCTGAACTTGATTTCATAAACCTTTTAGAGGAGGAGGGAAGCCTAGCCAAACCTGAGGCCCATTACTCATAAAAACTAATTTTTAAATACACAATTCTAGCATAAATTTACATATAAAGAAGGATCTTGGTTGGAAAAAAAATCCTGTTATCATAACATTGTGGTTGTCATACAAAACCACAGGAGGCACATATGCAAAAGTTATGGTTGCTCAGCAACCATAATTGCCCAGTTTAATGCCTAAGCAGATAGACTGATGGTTGGAATAAAGTGTGGGGAAGATCCCACATCTCCTACCAACAGAGTGAGTAGGTGATCGCTCAGCTCTCCCAGACAACACACACAAGGAGGATAATTATTAAATGGATGGAAATATATTCTGAGCTCTCCAACTCTGCACTACACTTGTGGCAGTTATTTGTGCCCTAAATAAGGATGTTTCCATTTTGCCTACCTTTGTTATGACACATGTGAACTTGGAAGCATCAGCGCCCGCAATGCTTGTGTAGCCCCAAGTGTGGGGCACAGGACAGGGGCCTGTGACTCCCTGGCAGCCACTATGGTGTATACTATCATGTCTCTGGCAGGAGGGCCTGAGATGGTCTCCCTGACAAGGTTACTGGGATGAGACAAGGAGAATGGCCTTCATTATCTGTTGGGGACAAGTTCTGGGAAGCAGGGACCAGCAAAACTAGCAGTTGATACCAGGAGAGAAAAAAATGAGAAACCCAGTATTTATCCATCAATCCTCCTTACATCCCTTTCATTCAAAGTTCTGCAGGCATTCCTTCGGCCTTGGAGATAAAATCTGAACAATGCTCAATACTTTGCCCATCTATTCCTGAAAGGATGCTCTAGATGAGGAGTGGCAAATGATAATGAGTGCACTCTTCCTCGTGGACTTGATAAACTGCCTCTGCTCTCCTGCTGTGTGTGATCTCCCGGGACGATGTCCAAATAACTCCTTTATTACAGGGAAGTGTGAGAAGCTGCTGCTGGTCTCCAGAGCATTTCCAGTCCCCACGCACTAGGAGGGAGAGGGAGGGGATTTGTCCTCTGCACTTCAGGTGGACAAAGCCACCCAAGATCAGCACAGTCCTGCTACAGACCAGCAGGAGGCCTGGGGTTAAGGGTAGGGCTCTGACGTTCCTCCAATCCAAGTGGAGATCTGACTCTGCTAGTTAGTAGGAGAATTACTGATGCTCTTCGAAGATGCTCTTCCTCATCTATTTTTGAACATTTACTACAGATCAAGCCTAGAAGATAAAGAATGGGAAAAAAAACACAGAGCAATGTAAAGAAAAGCCTTGCTCCAGTATGCTTATATGCAAACTAATACACATCCTCAACTTCACTGGTAAAGATGATGATAGCATTTCATTTCTAATTCTCTCCTTGGATTTCTGCAGGGTTTCCCCAAAAGGAGTGCCACAAAAGACAGATGGCTTCATCCTGGGGAATATTGATCAGTGGCTGCACCACTCTCTGTCTTTCCCATGGCTGGCCCTTGTGACCGGGTGATGTGGTCTGTGTTGATTATGACATGTACTCACCCTGCCTTCTTTTGTGGCAGAAGATATTTTCCCCTGGGGAGGGAAGGAAACCGAGGGCTTTTTCTCATGCTTAATGCAGCTGAGATAGAAGACATGGAATAAGCTGTGCAATTGGATTCACCATGGTGCAAAGCAGCAGCACTACTATTGTTTTGCCAATAATAACACGTGACTGAGTCTGGACTGAGTTCTTACCTGGTCTCTGGTCTCTGGGGGTTCAGGCTGGACTGTCTCTGTAAGGGAGAGGCTCAACTTATCTGCAGCACTATTTTGCAATGGGTCAAGGTGGATGTGGAGGCTACAGAGGCAACTGCCGTGTTCTTGCTCTCCACCCTATCCTTCAACACAGCGCTGCTTTTAGGGGAGGGTGGAGTGCTCCTTAGACAGCATGTCTTGGAAAGGAACAAGTAGAGCATCCTTGAAGAATCATTTCCATGCTTAAGTAATGGAAACGTTATTAGCAATATGCAGACTCTTAAAAAGTAAACCCAGTGTCTGATTGGGCTCCCTATTAGGAATGAGGAAGGATCCCTAAAGCATCACATTTACCTGGGGGGACTTCAGTGTTCTCAGACTGAAATGACCTGCTCCTTTCTTGGCTTCATGAAAACACCCGTTTATATGTTTTTTTATAGCGAGCCTGTCATGTTGTGCTGTGAAATGGCTTTTGTTCTAGGTCTACAATAATGGAACATTTTAGAAAGCCTAAAAAAGTGAAAAGAGATGAATTAAAATCACCCACTAACCTTGTACTTCCGAAATTCAGCGATGACACTGTAATACTTGCCCATGTGTATTTTTCATAGTATACTTTAAAAACATGCCTTTCTTTTTTATAACACATTAAATGTCGTAATGCACAGGCCTTGTCTGTGTAGATGTTCAGTAAATAAATACTGTTAGAGGAATAATATTTAACCAAGTATTATGTTAGAGCAATGAGTGAAGGTACCCCTTAGTTTTTATCAGTGATCTTTTCCATTATTTTCCTTAGATTTTCAGTATTTCAGCTTTAGGAAGACACACATAGCTACGATGTCAGTCAGGAAGCATACATTGAAATGCTTCTCATAACCAGAGTGATAAGTATTATCGAAATAGTCTGCTTAGCTCACTGGACACATTGCTTTCCTCCTTTTATGTCAAAGAAACTTAGTATGCAGCCCAAGCTGAAGTCCACTTATCAGCAGAGCTGCTCCGTCACCCCATGGAATGGTTACATTTATTATGAAAACATTGTTCAACTTTATCACAAGTTAAAATTCATGTACATTCTGCCCAGAGGGTGCAGGCAGAAAAGCTGGCGATTTCCCCTATCACAACTCTCTCACTACGTAAGACTGTATTTTGATAACTTTGCATTGGCACATCGTCCCTGGTCCTGTGAGTTTGCGTTTCTCAAATTCCTTCTTGAAATGAGATGGAATACAAATGAAGATATGCATAAACAGCCTCGGAAGCATTTTCAATTTGATGAGGGTTGCCACAAAACCACTGGTTTAGCGCGCTCCAGTTTACACGCCTTTTTTGCGGAACAATGACAAGTATAGTGTCCACTATTGATTTAATGAATTGTATGGTGGTTGCTTCCAATGTTCACATCTTGTATCTCCCATTCAAATCTGTACTCATCATGGAGATAAAAATGAGCCCATATGATCTTGCTCCCCTCCTCGATGAGAAGTGTAGGCAGTGTGAGTAATGGTGACTTTGTGGAATTCCCTAGGATCCTGGACTTAGCGACTATCTGCTCCATCCGCCCTGGGCCACTGTTAGGGATATGGGTGCATGCTGTCTTTGCTTCCTTGCCCTCTTCCTGACATTCCTTTCCTTCTAGTTGATCACTGAGGCTCACCTGCACTGCCTCCCCTTGCTTTCCTGCACTGCCTCTCCTGCCAAGGCTGCGGGAGAGGGTGGATGTCAGTCCACTCTCTGAGGAGCAGGGCTGCCTCTCTCTTTGCTCAGGTTGGCTGTAGAGGTGCTCATGCCTCTCCTCTGCCCCCTTTTTTTATAAATCAGAATCTCCAGGATTTCAGCTTACAGGACCCTTAGAGACCAGCCAGGAGCTTCTGCATTTTTCAGAAGAAAAAATTGTCAGTCCATTGATTCATTCATAAGCATTTACTGAGTGTGTACCACATGCTAAGACTACCTCCAAAATCTATCTGAATAAACTAAATATAGTAATTCACAGGGTGAAAGCTGGTGGGGGGAGGATGAGACCTATTTGTTGAGGTTCATCTAGGAGTCTGTCACAAATATCTGCTTTTGCATAAGTGAGTTTACTTTCCTTTGTCTTCACAGACAAGACTTGTGTCCATGAAGATCCATCCAGGGATGCTTACCCCTAAAATGACACCTCTGTCTTCCCCCAGCTTACAGATCTGTTCTGACTGCCTCATTCTCCAAGGCCAGCTGCCTCAAGAAATAATATCCATTTCCCTGCGGACCTTATAAGTCATACTCAGGGAGGAGGTGAGTCATTTAAATATGTTTTCTTCTGAATTTTAAGTTTTCATGTTGCTTTTGAAGAATGCAGAAAGAGCCGGGAGGTAGGTATAAAGGGTGCAGCTTGCATCAAATCCAAATTCATCCAGCAGCTATGGTTCAGAGTGAAGACTATCTGGGTTGGGAGAGAAAATAAAAGGAAACTTATGAGATAATGCTTGAGACAGATCGTCAATAGCCTGTGGAAAGGCCACTTCACTTGATCAGCTGGGCCGTTTGGAGCAGAATTTTGATTAAAGAAGACATTTCGGGCAGGGCTGGTGCCGACAGGCTGTCTGCACAACACATTGCTCAAAATGAATAAATGTGAGTCTCAGGGTCTGAGGCTGGGGATGAAGTGGAGTTGTCAGGCGGAGGGAGAGCCATTCTTCCTCCCTGCTAGACCAGCCCCCTGGTTTATCTGCACTTGCATATCCAAAGTGATCAACAGAGACCACAAATGCAGGGAAAAAAACACAAAACCTGACCAATCGCATGGCACGGGAAAGCCTGGGGTCAGGGACATAGGCTTCCTCCCTTCAACCACCCTAGGCTGGTTCTGATGCCCTCACCATGTCACCACAATGGTCTTCCCAGGCGCTGAGACCAGCTGTGCCAGGGATGTGGGGCTGGCTGTTCTCAGACCCCTCCCATTGCCCACTGACCCCAAAACACAGAAAACTAAAGAACTCCAACGAAAGAAATGCTTGTACCTATTTGAGTCAGAAAGCCTTGACTTTCGATACCATGATACAAAAACTTATAGAAAAAATATATTCTAGGGTCTGGATTCAGGAAAAAATAGCTGATACAGACTTCATTGTCCTTTTGGTCTACTGGACTCTGGAAAACAGAAGTTGCATCTGTAAAGGGATGCAGCACTCATCACAGGTAACCCTTACCCACGCAGGTGCGAGAAATCCCTTGACTTGGGACCCTATTGCATCTGCCTGGCCAGCCTGCATTCACCACAGGCTGGATTTGGGGCTTGTGACTTTCTGCATGGGAAGAGAATTTGCGCCCATGAACAAAAGCTGCTGTTTGCTGGGGAGGGTCTGGATGGCCCCTAATGAACAAGCAGGGGCAGCTCATGGTGATCAGGAACACTCTCTCCAGTCTGCAGCCCGCGGGCTGTGTTTGGTGAGCAGCCTGGCTCAACTGCTAGGTCACGGCCGTCACTCACTAGATGGCTTCTCTCTGGGTGTGGCTGTGTTGGGGTATGGGTCTGGGTGGAATAATGCCTTTTTGTGGTCCCTGACTTGTGCCACATCTTGGCTCACCTCAGACCAGTCTTCACCTTTCTTCAGTTGCCCACAATTCCTATCAAAGCTTGCCCGCTCTCTGTTCCTCTTCCGCTGGGCTAGCTTGGGTAGCAGGTAAGGAATCTAGGGCTAATTCATGCTCCGGAGGCACCAAGGGGTCATTGCATTGACCTCTGCAAGGATGTCTTTGCCTTTTACTCAGAACCTCCCAGAGAACCACCCAAAGGGGACAGGCACCATGTGAATTTCTAAAAGACGTGCCCAGCAGTGGTTTTGGAGTGACTTCAGAACAATACTGATAAAACTGGCTGATGTTCTGAAGATGTTGGAACTTACAAAGAAACAGCAAGGCAGGTCTTGGTTTATTTCTGCCCACAGTGATCTTGGCCCTGTGTCTGATGGGGCTCAGCCACGCGACCCAAGAAGTCAGCTTTGTTTTTTGGAGCAGGCATTCAATAAGAACTTACTGGTGCAAGAGCATCCGAGCTTGGACACTCTGGGGTGTGCCTGTGTGAGTCCCATTCACGTCCCTGCCCCCTGAGTCTCTTTTATCAGCTCTTCCACCCACTGACCACCAGCAGTCCCTCAGGAGTATACACCTTGGCTGAGGAATGCTAACACAGCTGGCTGGAAGACACGGGGCACCGCTGGAAACATTTCCTCCAAGTGTGTTTGGGGCTCACTCAGTGCCTGGGCAGCAGACTGACCCCAGTGGGGTCGCTGGGAGGGGAGGCAAGAGGCAGCCACTTCTGGGGCCAGGAAGGGAAATTAGGACAATTTATTATTTCCCTGTTGCACTGAATGAATAGACTTCAAGATAAATTATTGGTGCCTGCAGCCTGCTTGATGCAACGCCCTTAAGTGAAAGCAGACTTTAATGAACATATGCTCACTTGCCCTCCCCTCTCACTTCAAGTCTGCTATTAACTTTCTACGCACTTGGGAACCTTTGGCTCTTGGCCTAAATAATAGAAGAATAATTAGAATAATTACTGGAGAAGGCTGGGTCAAATTTCCAAGGATCTTCCCTTAACTACTTGGTTATCCTTATTTTATTTGCTTTTAAGAAACTCATAAAACTGGCCAAACATTGTTACTTTGCATCTAGAGGATTTATTTTCTATAAAATAAAATCATTGCTTTTTATCATGACTCCATCATTGAAAATAATCATAGTAATTAGTGCTTCTGTGCCCATCCAAGTGTACATGAAGTTTTTGTGCCAATTTTTCTATTTTGTGTTTCTAAGTCAGGCCTCCATGGGATTACCTGGAAGATGGAACTCAGATTAATCCAACTCACCTGAGCAGCTCGTGAGGATACAGGGATTTTGGCCACTTTCCATCTTCTTCACTTAGTTGTTTTTAAAGGAAAGAGGCAAGAAAAACTCAGATCCAGATGGAGGCTCCCTCACTGAGCCCGTGTCCCATGGCAAGGGCCACAGGTGGCGATACAGGTATGAGAGTGATATGGTTTGGCTGTGTCCTTACCCCAATCTCATCTTGAATTCCCATGAATTGTGGGAGGGACCTGGTGGGAGGTGATTGAATCATGGGGACGAGTCTGTCCCGTGCTGTTCTCATGATAGTGAATAAGTCTCACGAGATCTGATGGCCATGATAAGGGGAGTACCCTGCACAAGCTCACTCTTTGCCTCCTGCCATGCACATAAGATGGGACTTGCTCCTCCTTCCCTTCTGCCATGATTAGAGGCTTCCCCAGACATGTGGAACTGCAAGTCCAACTAAACCTTTTTCCTTTGTAAATTACCCAGTCTCAGGTGTGTCTTTATAAGCAGCATGAAAATGGACAATACAGGGAGTCATGGCAGCAGCCCTAAGTCCCTCTCACCATGAGCTGGTCTTCTGCACCATACCTGATAAAGGAGCTTCTTGGATGCTCCCCTGAACACACATAACATTGTGATTTTCATGGAGTTTCCTAAGTGCTACTAAAACCTCTAAAGTTTCCATTACAGCATCTCTTCCCTGGGACCCCATGATTGCACAGAGAGAACCTGGGTCTTGGCAGAATCGGGGGGGGGGCTCGAATCCCAGCTCTAGACTTGTTAAGGCTGACACCCTGGGCATAGGCATCACCTGACTTCATGGTGACTCTGTTTCCTTATGTGTATGATGGTAATAATTGTACCACTCACTTCATGTAGGGTTCCAAAAGATAACTTATTTATTAATGCACCTGACATGGAATAAAGAGGAATTCTTGTGAGTATGTTGTTTTGATGTCATCTCTTCATATCACAACTCTTAAATAAAAGCAAAACAAAACAAAAACTGGACAGGGCATCTATGTGGCTCACCAGTGTGAGCCCTCATCTCTCACTGCACCCTGGCCTGATGGTGTGATGGCATGATGGCATGTACCCAGGGCTGTGTCAGATATAGGAGGGGAGGGGACACGGTGATTTCAAATGCTGTAAAACAAGGCAGACTGATGGAAAGCAGCCATTTGAGGATCAACATTGCATTAAATCACAGATCCTGATACCCTTGCAAGCCCTAGGAAGGTGCCACAGACAGGTCCCTCTGTGCTTGTCCTGGAGGAGCCAGGCCCTGGAGGAGACACAGAAACTGGGGAAGAACTATGAGTGGAAGGTGCTCAGGGCAGAGGGTTACAGAGCTCAGTGTGAGCAGAAGGTCCCAGAACAGGGGGTGCTCTCTGCACACCTCTACCCCGACCCAGTTAGCCATGCTGCCATCAGCATAGTCTGTGGTTGAGGATCACCTTATAGCAGAGGGTGAGGGGATGGTGCTCAGAGGGGCTCCTTGATGGACAACGCTGGGGGCCTGGGGAAGCAGCCACCCCTGTATAGAGGTACCACAGGGCTTCCCTCCAGTGCCAAAGTGCCAGGTGGAACGAGGCTTCCGGTCCCCTGTGTGCTCAGGAGTGAGTGACGGCTAATGGAACCTGCTTCAGCACAGCCAGGCACTCATCCAGCATGTCACTGCGGTTTTTAAATATTCCTCCTCCCTCATTTTTTGATAATTAATAATATGCATCCATAATGCCAAGCTCCCAACCTGAATCTTCTGTAAACTTGACAGACTCCCAGTCTTTCTGTTGAGTTTGTTTCTACCCTAAAAACACCCGGGACCCTGGCAAAGCAAGGCTCTCAGGAAAAAAAGCCACGAGGGTTTAGCTGCATGGTGGGCACCAGACCAGCTGACTGGCGTGGCTTCCCCCTTCTGGTCACGGATCTAGGGCAGGCAAGAGCAGCTCACACATGCCCTCCCCACCACTGCAGATGGCTGCATCTTCATGTCTCGCTAAGATGCTGGTTAGTTTTCAAGGTTAATAAAATCACGGGTTTTGAGTCTGAAATCTTCATGTGCAGTTTCCCCCAAATTCCTTTTCGAGACCTGCTTACTCATGCAGATGGCAGTGCGACTCCAGCGTCACGGCGTGCAGACCGTCCCTGAGTGTGAGAGATTCCTAAATGAGAACTTATTACCAACCTGTCATTCTTCCGTAATTATCCACAGCCGGGATGCTTTCGGTTGTTTCCATATCATTTGGAATGACACAGAGAAGATATTACCCTTGTCTGTGTATCGACACAGCAAGCTTTGCAGCAGGCACTCAGCCATTTGCATTTCGAAAGAGGCAGAGGCCTGACAGAGATTTTTTTGAGCTATTATGAAGCACTTATTAGTAGAAATTGAACCAATCCACCCCCCCCATCACTTCCTTCCTCATAATCATTATTTCTACAAATTCTCTGCACTTTCCAAAAATTCTAGGGCACGCTGTCTAAAAAGATCACCTGCTGCTGAAAGCGCTTTAATATCGCTCCAAATGCAAATAGCTCCTTCCTTCCTATTTTCCAGAGATCGTGGAAGGATCACCTAGAGGGAGAATCACTCTATATGTTGCTAAAAGGTGTACCCACATATGTATACGTGTGTGTGTGTATGTAAGCGGTGCACACACAAAATATAAAAGATGTGTGTGCACACACAAAACAAACTATATGTGTCTATCTAAACATGGGTGTGTGTATAGGTAAATGTACACAGGTGTGTGTGGTTTTGTGTATACGTCTGTGTTAATTAGGCAGAGAGTGGGGGAAGGCCTGGCGTTCATCCTGGGTTTAAATGTGCCTTCTCAAGAAAATTACGTACTAAAAAAAGCTCAATTGTGGTAACAGAATATGTCTCAGCCACTCTGTACTAAAACCCTTGCTTTTATAATGTGTCATTTTGGTGCTGTTTAAAAATACTTCAGTGTCAGCTGGAGAAGCAGATTCTCCACTTGCTCTAACAGGGACAGCACAAAGAGCAGCTTTGTAAAGTGTCCCCCGCCCCTCATTTTGGCTTCCCTCCAGCCCACTTAGCCGTCCTGCCTGTACCGTCTTCCCTGGGTCCCAGCTCCTCCTGCGAAGACACATGGCTGTCTCCAAGCTCACTCTGGCAGACCCGGGTGGACCTGGCTGCAGTGGTTTTCTGTGGATTTCCACCAGGCCCCTGAGCGGCCACATCTTCCATCTGGTTTGGCTCCAGGGAGACACAGCAGGCCTGGAAAAGTCCACCTTCAAGGTGAAAGCAGTTCGTAGCTGTCTCCCTGCATCTGGACTCGGGTTTGTGCCCCGCCTGTCTCCGAGTTCTCCATACACATGGCAACCCCAGCCCTGCTCTCCTGCACTGGCTGTTGGCACAGGCTCCTTTCCACATGGGGCCTTGGGAGGTCCAGGGATGCCCCTCCTGTCCTGTTCCCTCACCAGGGACAGCGCAGGGGACAGAGCCTGCTCAGCAGGGCAGTGGTCCCTGTGGCATTGGCTTCTGCGGGCCCCTGACGGAGCAGCCGTGGCTGTTCAGTGGGACAAACGTACCCGCTCCTCCACCGGAAAAAAGGAGTGGGCGCGGGGACTCATAAGGATGCTTCCAGTGTTGCCCTGGGGAGCTTCCCACAGAACACGGAAGGAAATCTGAGTATCCTCATTATTATCAATTATTATTTACTGCATGCCCACCAGTGGCCATGGCTCACTCCGGGCTTAATGTTTCAATAAGATCTTATTTGTACAGTTTCCACCAGGGTCCCGAATTTCAGTCCTCGTCCCAACTACCTTCTATGTGACGCTTTAGTGATTTTTAGACTCTCCAGTTCAACCTTTCTGTCTCTCATCTTCCTGTCGTTGTACTTCTCCCGCAGGTGATCTCAGTATCTTTCGACCTTTTTATGCAACGCCCACCCTGTTTGGGGGTTCTTCGCGTTCTCACTTTTCCTCTTTTGTGCCGTCCACAAAAGAGGATTAAATTCAGGAGCCTTTCTTCTGCTCCATGTAAGCCTTTTGGCTGGAAATTTGTCTCCATCTCTTCTTTCTGCCCTTTATGGGACACAGGTGCTAGCGGTCTGGGTCCTGCCTTGACGAGAGTCCTGCTGGGGCTTTCATGGTAATCCGAGGTGTGTCTCTGGGCTGTGAGGAGCTGGGTTTGGGAAAAAGCAGCAGAGGCTGGGATGAGAGTGAGTTGAGCTTCAGGGAAGCCACCCAGGGCCGGGCTGTCTATACAGACAGAAGGGCTCCCAGCCACCCATGACTCCAGCGTACACTCTAGCTTCCTAGGCATCATTTTCTGACACCATATGCAAAACTTTGCATTGAATTTAAGCAAATTACCTTAACGTGGATCAATAACCATTTCCAAGTTCATTAACAAGTTCCCAGGCCCTGTTTTATGGACCTTTATTGTTTAAGGGAATCCTGACTGCCTCTCTCTGAGGGATCCAGAAACATGCATGCTTTTAACAGTATGACCTAAATGTGCACATTTATTAGAGTTTAGCTGTGGACTAGGGCTGGGATGTGTTTTTAGACAGAGTTTCTTTATCACTTAAAAAAAAAAATCCTGGCATTGGAAAAGGAGAGCGTGGAGCTCCAGCCCCATCCTTCAGCTTCTGTCTTTGGAAAACTTAGTCTAAATCAACCAAAGACAAGCTGACTGCAAATTACGCCGAGCTGCGGTGAGGTAAGGTCGGCACAGCCCCGTTCCAAGGACCGTTTATCAAACACCACAGACTGACATCCGCTTTCTTCAGATCTAATAGATCACACGAGATAAGCAGGAAGAAAAGTAGCATCAAACAAATACCGCCCCCCATCACTTTTTGGAATGAAATGCAGAAGAGGAACCCCTCTCTGCCCTAGTTCTGTAATCCCCCTAAACTACAGCCGCCCTTGGGAGCAGAACACTCCGGCTTCAGAGGAAAAGAATTAGTGTTTCATTTTCCAAGGCTGTCGCGCCCCTACCTTAATGAGCACTTAAAAGAGATGAATGTGCTGGGAATGAAAAGCTTTATTTGAGATATTTAAATAATCTCTCTCAGCTATAACTAAGCTGACACCCTGGGCTCTCACAGTGATATTTTTCTGTTATTTTTGATAATATCCAATAGAAGTTTGTCGCCTGCCTTTGTGTGGAGCACGACTTGTGTGTTGGAACTTACAAGGAAAGTGACCGAAATGACATGGCTCAAGATGCCTTTCCTCCGCCATGACAATCAGGCCAATTAAGAGATGTCATTACATTTCCCAAAGTAAACAGCTAAATAAATAGCTCGTTAATTTTTTTTTAAATTAATCGTGCAACAGCTCTTCCGTACTTTACAGCACACTAAAATTCCTTGGGAGAGTTATGGTGCCGTCCGTTACAATCAGCCATGAAGTACATTACAAAGGTAATGTGGGTTTAAGAAGGAACTACTGCAGAATGTATATTTTCATTATCAAAAACGTTAAGCCATTTATCCTGAGGAGTCAGAATAATCATTAATGGCTGGGAATTTATGGTGCCAGATCTTAAACTAATGTGAATGATTCCAGGTGTTACTAATGGCTTCAGTGAAATGTGCCAGTATCTAAGACTTCTACTAAATCTGGGGTAATAGTCGGACGCTTAATCTCGACAGATGAGTAGCAATTTAACTGACACATTGATTGGATTCTGTAGGCTTAAATGGCACCCATTGTGAAGGTGCACGGTCACACAGAAATCCGGAGGGCGACTTAGAAGTCATTCTCTCTCTAGGTACCCCAGCCTCAGGGCTGCAAAGGTTACATTGCTCCTACTTGCAAATGATGATATTTTTATACATGTGGTTATTTTTTGTGGTATATGTGGTAACAAAGTTTAAAACTCTCCCACCAGCTTTTAACCCTTCTCTGCAATATTTATTTGCGGTAATTCTTTGAGGTAGTGGAATATTTGCAGATAATTCTGCGCATGGACAGCATAGAAGCAAGTGGCTGTGTGGAAGATGTCAAGCCAGGTAAATATTTTAATTGGGATCAACCCACACTAGTTTAGTGCAGCCGCGTGAAGCTCTGGGTCCCGATAGGGGCAGCATGGCATTCCACCATCTCTGCTCCCTGGGCGACACCTGCCCACGGCCTGGGGGATGTTTCTGGTGGGGGGCTTTGGCTGAATGTCGTTGGGCAGGACCCAGTCTGAGTCTGAATCAGATCTCACGGGTGGAACCGGACCTGGCTGTGCGGGGCCCAGGTCTGGAGGCCGGTGGCGCCGGACGCCTTTGCAGCCGCCACCGTCCTGCTCATTAACAGTGACCGCTGGCGCCGCGAGACCCAGTCCCCTGAACACGGGCGCTCCTGACTGTTGTCAACATCCTTTGGAAGCACATAAAAATAAATTATCCATAGGTTTACCTGTCGGGAAGATAGATTTGGTGCATCCGACTGTTGCAGGCATTTCAGATGACGGGGTGCCTATCATGTTCCTGTAATAGGGTCAAACAGCTGGACGGGGATTTAACGCTCAGCAAGGCCAGAAGGGGCGAGCACTTGTAGGGGAGGATGAATGGAGTGAGAGCAGGCGGCGGGGCCTGTTTATTACGGCGTTTTTCTGCTTCACTGCAGACCTGTAATGATCGCTGCGGTGCTGGATTGACGGTTGCCCTCTCGTCTGGCGCTGCCTGGAAGGCGGGTGAAGGCAGAGAAGCTGCCTGCTGACCCATCGCTCTGCCCCGTCAGGAGTTCAATTTCCTTCTCCTGACACACGGCGGTGAGGCGGTGTGGGCTGCATTGGATCGGTCCATGTAGGTTAAATAAAAATTGGTTTAATGAATATTTCAAAATGCCTTGTCTGGATCAGATGTTTTAATTAAGGGACATGCATTCCGTATGTGCGCGGGGCCCCCGCTCCCCCAGTGTCTCTCATGGGTGTCTACGGGGTCTTCGGCTTCAGTGAAAACAGGAACATGAAATGGGCCAGGCGTTGATGTTTGTGTGGGTTCTGAAGAGCTGTGGTCATTGTACGCCGAGGAGGAGAAACGTGGCCGGGCCGCAGGGCTTCCTGCAGAGAATGACCTCTGCTCTTCAAAGCCTTGGGCCCGGGGTACACGGGGCTTACCTGTGGCCACTCAGGGGTGTCTTCCTTCTCCAGCCTGAGGAGCACCCTTGCCAGGCCATGCTTCGGTGGCCTTACTCCCCAGGGGCTGACCTGCACGCTCTGAGGAGGGATGTCCCCTTGGGATTTGCTACAGGCCCTCAACAAATGCTCCAGGTGGACTGGGGCTGGCTGGAGCAGCAATTGCCCTGTTGCCCTTCACTGCCCGAAGGTGAACTTCCAGGGACCACAGACTGGTTCTTATTTATGCCTGCACCTCTGGAATGTCATGTTTGGTACCATTTTGTTCTGCTCTGTGAACATATGTAGTTCACTTCTTGTATCCAAAACAGAGGAGCCACGGAAGAACCAGGCCAGGCGCTGCCCTCATGAAGCTTGCAGACCCATGCGTGAGGATGGTGGAAACAAAGCTGTGCCCAGCGGGGCGTGGCTGGCGGCCACGGCGAGAAGACCTGCAGGGCCACGCCGTGTGCACTCCAACTCTTCTCACTGGCGTTCTGTGGTCGTGGTGCTGACACCCTGATGCGTGTGGCCTTGCCTCAGTTTCCTCCTCGGTAAGTGGCTTCCCAGAGACCACACAGATAAGCTGTGAAGGTTGTCACCAGGTCAGAAGCAAAGCTGGAGGAGAGCTTCAGCACCTGGCTTTAAATCCCCCAGGAGTGCAACCTGAAGCTCCCCAGAGAGCCACGCACGCTCGAGACGGTACAGTCTCCCTTTTCTCTGCTGTGGAAAAACAGGAGTTGCACCCAGGAGCACTGGCCAAGGAGTTCGACACATTCAAAGCCGAGGAGAAGATGGGCATTAAACCCTCACGTTGCAGGCAGAATGGGGATTGTACGATGCAGGAGAATCACATTGTTTGTATGGCAAAGAATGGGAATTCTATTTTCAAGTAATGAAATAATGGGTTCATTTTTGGTGTTTATTGCAAAGGCTTCATTCTTCCTTTGCCCCCATCCTCTGCTATTGATGACATCAACATCAACAGGTGCTGACTGAAATGGGATGTTGTGAAACCACACATGAAAGGCCCCCAAGCACTTCTACCCTGGGGGAAGAGGATTCTGAGTCTGGGCTTTTCAGGCAGGGGGCCCAGGAGTTGCTGGAAAATCCTCTTATTACCTCAAGGCATAGTGCTTCGAGCAAGTCCTTTCCAGCACTGCCCATGCTGAGCCCTGTAAGCTTCAGAGGCCCTGGGCTGCAATCACTGCCCAAGACAGCAGAGATGTCCCTTGGAACAGCCCTATGGAGGCCCCCCAGCTGGTAGTCTTCGTTAGTTCCCAAAGGTGACAGATTACTTGGCCAAATCCAACGGCTCAGATGTTATTTGAAATTATAAGTCACATTCTCCAGCCAATATTAAATGCTGTTCATAAATAGAACATCCTGAACCCCCATGTATTCCTGGTAGAAGTTTAAATTGGTGCAAATATTCAGGGGGGTGATGTAACAATATTTAGGGAAACGAGATGTGTGTATCTTATGGCTGAATCCGGCTCCATTTACAATAAGGGTACACATTTCTTGCAGGCTATTTGCTATAGCAAGAGTGCAGGCCAGGCAAGCATTGCTGGGATGAATGCGATGTGGCACAGGCATGCAATGCTCTTCTGTTCTGCAGATGGAAGAGTGTACAGATTCACAAAGAGGAAACATGGACAAATCTGTAAAATGTACCACTCAGTGGAAAAATAAGAAATAGGCTGCAATCTATTACACAATACTGTGTATATAAGTTAAAAACCAGGCCTGGTGTCACACACCTATAATCCTAGTACTTTGGGAGGCTAAGGTGGGAGAATCCCTTGAGGCCAGGTGTTTGAGAACAGCCTGGGTGACATAGTGAGACCCTCATCTCTACAAAAAAATGACAATAAAAAAAGAATAGCTGGTCTTAGAGGTACGCGCCTGTAGTCTCAGCTACTTGAGAGGTGAGACAGGAAAATCACTTGAGCCCAGGAGTTGGAGGCTGCAGTGAGCTATGATTGTGTCACTGCACTCCAGCCTGGCTGACAGAGGGAGACCCCATCTCTAAAAAATAAAAACGAAGAAAGCATATCCCCACATGAGACAACGTTGAAGGATAGTAAGCATATGTACTTATGTGATGTGCATAGATGCAGTACACTGAACGGGCACTTCTGGGACGGTGGGCACCGCAGAAGTAGAAATGGAAGAAAAACAGACAAACGTTTAATTACAATGATGTAGAACTGGGGTTTTGAACAATGGTGATATTGTGCATTAAGTGAGCGATGTGATTAACTCAATTCTACCCAGTGGAGGAACAAGATAAAGACCAGTGAATACGCAGGTGTGCAAAGGTTCCCACCTGCTGTTTGAGGATCAGTGCGGAGTTGGCACTCCTGTTTCTGTGGGAGCCTCAGCCTCACTCGGAGCTGGGGCTTCTTAAGGACAAGGCCCCACGTGCCTCATGTGCAGCAGTTTCAGGGTCCTAGCGTACTGCTCAGCACCTGTTGAAGTCCAGTCAATATTTTCAAATGAACGGTATCTAATTGCTCACTTACAATGTATCCTTTCTCATTATTAGTATGAAAATAAATATACTGGGTAAAACCTTTCAAATACTGTGAAGAAATATACAATGCAAGTGAGAACCCTCCAACTCCCAGCCCCTAGAGGCTTCCTGGAGTTCCACTGCAACAAGTTTTCATTTGCTTTCAAAAATTTCCACGCATAGGCACCCACGCAGGATGACATCATCCTAATAATAGCTGCTTATTATTAATTTAGCTTTGGGCAGCACTGTGTCCGATGATCCCTTACTATCTGTGGTGGATCCTCCCAGGACCTCCCGATGAGTACCAAATCTGTGAATGCTCAAGCCCCTGATACGAAATGGCATAATATTTGCACATGACCTATGCACGGCCTCCTATGTTCTTTAAATCATCTCTAGATTACTTAAATTACCTACAGAATGCCTACACGTGCTTCATTCACGTGGATTCAATGTAGTGCTGAAAATTCACGTTTTGTTTCTTGGAACTTTGTGGAATATTTTTTTCCAAATGTTTTTGATCTTTGGCTGGTTGAATCCATGAGTGTGGAACTCACAGGTGCATAGGACTGATTGTGATTGACAGAGAATGCTCCTTCCACAATGCTGTAAGCAGGACTGAGGTCACTCTTTAATTTTATACACAAAGATGCTGTGGCTCAGAGGTTAAGCATCGTGCATCCTGAAGGGCAAGGCCCAGCCCTTGGCGTGATGCTTGGCCCAGAATGGAACCATGTCCAGGGCCTCCCAGAGGCAGTGTCAGCAGGTTTCAGGTGACATCTGCTCTGTCTAGAGGCAGCACTTGTCCTGAAGGGTCAGGTTTCCCTCCCTCCTCCCCGTTCCCAAGCCTGAGCTCTCAATTTCTCCATCTTTCAACTGGAACAGACGATGCCTAGGTCTGCCATCCTGTGGTCAGGGTGCAGGTCCAGGGTGTCCTGCCAGCATTTGCAAGGGCTCCATGTTTTCCAGTGAACACAGAGCGTACCTTTAGGAGGCCTGTCTGGGTATTCCAAATGTGCTGTGATTACAAAGAGAAGACGTGAAATGAACTTTTCAGACTTGATGCTTCAGGGTGGTAGTGCAATGTAACAACCCCTGGACCAGTCAAGTCCAAACACGTTATGGCTCAACAGCACAAGCCGAACTATTTTAGGTGTGCACCCATTCACACGCGGCACAGAGCTCCGTTCCGAATCACTGCATCCCTTACACCTCCATGTATGCTAATGACATACTACCCGTCATTAAACAAATGATCAAAATAAACTACTTATGTCAAAGGGAAGCAGGCAAGAATGAAAGAGTTCTCAAAGGCCAAAGCTACAAAATAAATCAAGTGGTATCTGATCATAATCAAAGCGTACAGTAAATATCCACGAGTCCAAACTGAAGCCAATAAATACTGAACGAATAAACAAAGGGGGCAGAACAGACACACTCTCCAGTGAGAACAATTCCAAGTGATCTGTGTAGCTCTCCACCTTCAAGTATGACTCCCCATCCTGCAGCCTGGGCTACACACAGTAACTGCCAGAAATTACAGTATGGTAAAGGGGGAGAAAGAGTAATTTTAGTCATTTTACAGTGAAGACCCCTATCAAACACACCTCAGCCTGGCCTTTGAGGTCAACACGAACCGTGCTAAGACATGCTGATGGCATGGAGCCTTGATATGAAGCCAGGACAAGGCACTTTACCTCTGTGGCCTTTCCCTCCAAAACACACAACTCCAGTTTAATCGTGAGAAGAAAGCAGACAAATCTCAACTGAGGGACAGTCTACGACATACCCGACCAGCGTTCCTCCACACTGTCAAGGTCCTCCCAACAAGGGATGGCTGAGAAACCGCTGCAGTTGAGAGGAGCCTACAGAGACCTAGGAACTAAACATGATACGGGTCCCAGGAGGGATCCTGGGACAGAAAAAGGACACTCGGTCACCACTAAGGAAATCCGAAGAAACTATGGCCTTCAGTTAATAGTAATGGGTCAAGGATGCTGGTTCATGAGCTATAACAAATGCCCCATCCTTTTGCAAAATGTTAATAATAGAGGAACAGATATGGGGTGTATGCAAACCATGCAACCTGATCAATTTTTCTGTGACTCTAAAGCTGTTCCAAATTTTTAAAAAATGAATCAAATGAAAAAAAGAAACCACTTAAATGGAAGTCCTAATAGTTCCCTGACATGCTGCAGTGGAGTGTCTCACACACCTTGGGATATGCCTACAACAGCATGGAAGCCACTTCTTCAAGCAGTTAAGAAAAACAGCTGTTTGGGGCTGGATGCAGTGGCTCACACCTGTAATCCAGCACATTGGGAGGCCAAGGCAGGAGGACCACTTGAGCCAGACCAGTCTGGGCAACATAGAGAGACAGACATTGATCAGATAATATAGTTCTTAATATAAAATTAAAAAAAAATTGCCAAACATGGTGGCATGTGTCTGTGGTCCCAGCTACTCTGGGGGCCGAGGTGGGAGGATCACTTAAGTCCTGGAAGTCAAGGCTACAGTGAGCCGTGATCAGTCTACTGCACTCCAGCCTGGGTAACAGAGTGAGGCCCTGTCTCAACAAAGAAAAAAAAGGAAGAAAAAAAGCAAAAGAAAATGAGTTATTCTCAGGAACGTTCAGGTGAGGTTTTAGAAGACCCAGCCTTGGGGTCCTCACAGGAGAGTGAATCCTCTGTTGCCCTCGCTGGGTAGACTCAGCCCCTGCCTTCTGAGTTTATTTTCAGACCCACACAGGTCACTTCAGGGACTAAAGGTTTAAAGATGCTAGTACATTATAAAGAAAAAGATTGCTTTCTATTTTTATAAAGAACCTGAGACTTAAGGTATACATTACTTTCCTGAGACCTCTGTAATGAAATGCCACAAACTAGTGGCTTAAAACCAGAGACATCTGCTCTCTCACAATTCTGGAGGCCGGAAGTCTGAGGTCCAGGTGTCTGCAGAGCTGTGCTCCCTTTAAGCCTGTAGTGAGATACTCCCTCGCTTCTTCCTGCTCTGGCGTTGCCGGTAATCCTTGGAGTTCCTTGGCTAGCAGCCTCCCAGCTCTGCTCCCTCCCTCTGCCATCACAGGTGTTCCTCTGTGTCTGTCTTCATGTGGCATTTTCCACCGTGTGTCTCTTTCCTTCGTTTTAGAAGGACACCAGTTAGATTGGATTGGGGCCTGCCCTGATACCGTCGTCTAAAGTCAATCACATCAGCAAAGACCCTATTTCCAAATAAGGCCACATTCACGGATACCGGGGTACAGGACTTCATCATGCTCTTTGGGGAGACACAGTTCAACCTACAACAGAAGAAGATGCTCTGTCTTAGGCTGCTGGTCAGAAGAGAGTAGGTAGCTGACAGCCAGAGCCATCAGAGTGTGCTGAGCTTTTCTGAATCTGTTCTGCACGATCCTACACCAGGCACACTGGCTGTGGGCTGGCACTCATGGAGAACATGGTGCTGGGTGTCCAGCCGCCCACTGCTAATGTCATCTTATCAATATCATAAGAGGAAATGTGAAGAAAAAAATACGTACCCAAAGAAACTAAAACACCTGATTTCACGTTTCCATTTACAATCCAGGATATTTTCCTAATCGGGAGGAATCTAAACCTAAAGGCGTACATTTTTTTTAACACATTCTAATTGGTTCATCCATTCTCCGTGACTATAGATTTAAAGGCTAACACCATTCCACGGCGTCGATTTACTCTCCTTCGTTGGATATGAAGATTTTCAAATTTTTCACTATCGCAGATCAAGTTGCAAGGAATAACCATGTAACAGAATGGTTTCTTTAACTTTTTTAGGATGAACGTGCAAGGTTGGAATTCCTAGGTCAAAGGATATAACAATTTTCAGTATTTTAGATATTATCATAGAATATTCCAGAAGGATTTGGCCAATTCACCATGTTGTGTTCCGTGGGGAAGTGAGTCATCTGCACATTCTCTCCAGCATCAGATGCTGCCATTTATTTGGTTAATTTAACAAAAACAAACTAAAACCACACTGTACAGGTTTCCTATTTTTTTAATACAATACCATCACACTGGACTTTAAACTTCACAAGTGGAGAAGAGGTGTTTTTTGGCCACTGTTAATGTTTGTTGACTAAATAAGTGACAGGAATAAATGACTGGAGGTAGGCTTCAAGCCCTGGCAGCTTACAGCAGGCATAGTGGGTACACTGTACAGTGAGGGGCTGGACCCCGTGAGGATGCCAGGTGCAGAAATAGCCAATGTATCTGTGAAGGAGGGTGCCTGTCGGCGCCATGAGGTCAGCTCCACGATGACCCCACTTTACAGATAAAAATACTGAGTCCCAGGTCAAAGAGCTGGCTGGTGATGGAGCCAATGTCTGACTGCGGAACTGGTGCCTCAGTCATCCTGCACCTGCTTCTCTGACCACAGGGATTGACCTCTAATCTGGGAGCCAGAATGATCCCCATGGTACCTTCAAGGAAGCTCTGCCCACGGGTGTCTATAAATCCATGTTATTCATGAGGCCGGCCTCCTCGCTGGGGGGGTCCTGGCGTTCTCCCTCCACCTGGGGTCCTCCGGTGACTGCTGGTGAGCCTTGGAATAGCCGAGAGTTCCTTCTGTGAGGAGTGGTCAAGAGTAGAGGGGGTTTTCTCATTAATCGGCCCAGAGGGTTGTTGCCCACGTGAAGCGTGGATAATTGCCATTTTTAATGGGGTTGATTTAGCAGCAACAATTCTGCAATTTTCTCTTTTCCCTGGGGCTATCACCTGGGGCCCTGCACACCTGGGAAAGATGGTGGGCTGCTGGGGCCGGTCTTGCTACCCCTTGGGGCTTGGCCAGCTTCAGGGCAGGGCATGTACTCCTGAGACCACCTGGGGACTTAATTAGCCCCCAGCAGCAGGGCCCTGAGGGCTGTGAAGGGCAACTGGGCCGGCCCTCCCCCAGGGAGCCGGGCTCTCCTTCTCCAAGACGCGCGGCCATCCCTCGCTGCCACGGCCTGTGTGCACAGCCCCAGCTCTGCAGGGAAAGGCAGGGCCGAGCCGCAGGGTCCTGTGTGCCCTGCGGGAAGCGCTCAGCGGGTCTTGCCCGCGTCCTTGCCCGGCCTCGGGAGGCTTTGTGGGCAGGGAGCAGCGCGGTGGGCTGAGCTGCTGGGACCCGCGCGACGCCTCTCCGCTTTACATATTAAATGTTTTAATAATCATTTCAGCATGAAAGAAAGGGTTACTCGGTAAGAATGGAGGATCGAAGCCACACAGGACGCCGTGTGAGGATCCAGTGGATCATTCTGGAATGGCGCCTGAGTGGAAGGAGCCCACCCACTATGGCCTTGGGGTTAGGGTGTGGCCAGGTGGGGCACGGTCCGCCCCCCCAGATGAAGGTGTGGGCTCCCCCTCTCTTGCCGACACTCAGGCTCAGCCCGTGTGCAGCCGCTTCCCCTGCTCCTTCCTCTCTGCGACTCCAACCAGTTCCGCTGGGGACCCAGGTCTGCAGGTCTATGCCAAGCCGTGCCTGCCCTCCGGCGCCTCCAGGGTACCTGCGCCTCATGTGGCTTTGGTGGCTTTGGTGGGGACCTTCTCATGGTCCTAAGAAGCCTGGAGTGTCCCAGGCCTCCGTTGCAGACTCTGGCCTCAGGCCTCCCGGGCCTCACCTGAGGGTCACTGGTGTAAAAGGTGGCTCTCCCTTCCTGTGCTCCCTCCATAGCTTCAGGCAGCTTCTGAGGACACTTCATGGGTCCATGAGGGCTCTCCAGGTGTTCAGAAAGAAATTCAGGCTGGACGCGGCCGTGGCTGTTCACTGGGGACAGTGGCTTTCCACCTGTGCCCTGTTCAGCAGGTGCCGAGAGGACCCTGCAGGGATGCATTCGCCTGCGTGCTGTCCACTGATCCAAAGAGAATGTCACATTATCTGATGGGACAAAAAGAAGCGCCTGAGGCTGGAGCCACACTGTCTAGCCAGTCCAGGATCCACCTGCATGCAGTGGAGTGGCTCTAGGCAGGGGTGTCAGAGCCGGCGAGGCCCACTGAGCCAGCTGAGGGTGTGCGAACAAGGTAACACGCGCGTCCCCGTGCTCTGGACTGCCCACCATGCTCTTCTGGGTGTCTCCTCTGTAGGCCGCAGAGGGCGTCCCTGCAACTGCACCGTGCCCTTCCACTGGGGCCATGTTGTTTCAACTGGGCCGTGTCCCTCCAGTGGGTCGTGCCCCTCCAATGACGCTGTGTCCCCATAGCCTCGGAGGAGGGAGGGGGCAGAGGGCTTCCCCCGTGCTCTGGCCTCCTGGAGCTCGTGCTCCCAGAGAAGCCTCATTGCATTGAGCTTCTTTGCCTGCACCCCGGCATCCCTATGGGGCTCTGCAGGGACGAGCGGGTTCTTTTTATCTGCAGTACTGTTTGCTAGCTAGGACGCTTGTTTAGGTCGGAACAGACAAGCTCTCCCCCTGCCCCTGGGGCTTGTCTTTTATATTACAACAGCTCCATTTGTATTTCACAGATATCCACATCCTTGCACCCAAGGCAATCCGTGGAAAGCATCTGATGGGAGGAGGCTGAGAGTCCTCTTCAGTTTGACGCTGTGGGTGTTGAACTACTCCGCTGAAGAGCTGGCAACCTTCCTGCTGAAGCGCTTTTTCTACAGAAGGGTATGATAACAAGGTGAGCTCTGCTGCGCGGCCTGGCCCTGGTACAGTAGCCTGGTTATCAGTTCTTTCAGTGGTCCTGCTCATGGCCTGGAGAGGAGACTTCCCACGGGCCTTCTCCTCCTGGGATCCACATTCCACGTTGCGGGGTGAGTGGGGGTAGGAGCATGAAGCTTGGTCCTTGGAGGCACAGGTCAGGTCAGGTGCCAGGCATTGGGCAGGGGCTGGGGGGAGCATGAAGCTTGGTCCTTGCAGGCACAGGTCAGGTCAGGTGCCAGGCATTGGGCAGGGGCTGGGGGGAGCATGAAGCTTGGTCCTTGGAGGCACAGGTCAGGTCAGGTGCCAGGCATTGGGCAGGGGCTGGGGGGAGCATGAAGCTTGGTCCTTGCAGGCACAGGTCAGGTGCCAGGAGTTGAGACCTAGCCCTGAGTGCCTGAGAAGCCATCAGTCACTTTGCCTGGGAGGAAACCCATCAGGGAGCCTGGAGGTCTCATGAGGCAGGTGGAGTCTGGGACTCTCCACAGCCGTGATCAGGTGATACTTTCCTCTGCTAAGGAAGAGAAGAGAGCTGTGGCTTTGCAGGCGGATGGCAAAACCTCGGGGTGGCTGGTTCCATCAAGTCACCCTTCAGACCTCCCTCCTGGGCCGCCCATGTGGCAGGCAGCCCGCCCCTCATCCCGGGGCCTTGCTCTGAGGGGTGTAGCCGTATGCTGTCACCCATCCTGCGTCTATTTCCCCTGCAGTTTCAAAAGGACATGTTGCCTGTAATTCTGAAAACACACTCTGCTGGCTTGCAGGGGTCCCTGCTCTTGTCCTCTGCTATAGGACAGCCAGGGTCTGTGCCGGTGAAATCGGCAACATGCCGTGAGAACAGAGGTGAACAGCCAGGGACTCTCTACATGCTGCTGTGTTTGCACTGGCAAAAGGTTTGTGTACTGTGAAGGTTTGACTTTTGGATTCCGTGGGAGCTTCTCATGACTGGGCCGTACTCCTATCCTTGTTAGTACCAGCTCTCTCATGCCCTTGCATGTTGTCACCTGGTCTTTGGAGTGGAAGATGGCACCGTTGTCTTTTGTTGGTTAATGCCACAGTGTGGAGGTGGCATTAGTGACAGTAGTCCAGAGGTCTGGAAGGCAAAACAAGAAACCCATCTGATTCTGCATCCAGGGCGGCAGGAACCCTCTGAATCCCGCAGACCCAGTGAGGCCTTGAACAACCCTCTTCCACCCACTGGAAGCCTTCTCTTAAAGACTATGTAAACCACCCGTAATCAAATCCAATTAAGAGGAGGCGGTCTCACTTCAGACAAATGGTGAACCCACAGAGCGTTCTCCGGTGAGCCACAGACCTGAGCCTTGGCAGCTTCAGACGCCGTCAGGCCGAGCACATACCCAGCTTGGAGCCAAATACGCTAATGCCGAGAATTAGTTTCAAAGCACATGAGAGACTGGGAAAAAGAGAGTGATCTTTAGGACTTAATAATTTAAAGCCCCAGTTCACTCTATAGGAACATATCATACTGGCAATAGTACCGATTACCTTTTCGTTTCGTAATTAAAATATTCCAGGAATTTGAATTTACAGGATATTAACTCGTTTTTAGTAAACCTTGTACCATTCGCCCTTTTTTTGCCCCAGTTAAGAAAAAATTTCTCCATGGAGACAGTCAATGTTTTTAATAAAAAGTCGATAATCCATTTTCTCCATGTGTTAAAAGTAACTCAAGTTAAAACAGGATTCTACGTGTTCCATGTGGTGTTTTTCCTTTCTTGCAGTCTGAGCCAGAGAAGTAAAAACGATTTATGAAATATAGGGAAATGGCATCATACTGGCCTTTCTGAAGCAACACTTCATAGAATGAGCTGAAAGATTACTCTCATCCAAGAGGTGTCCTTGGACTGTGGGTTGGTGTTCCAGGCAAGGAGCACATAGAGCCAGTGTCTGGGGCCCAATATGAGTTCCACTCCATTGAAAAATGTCCACTGCAGTGTAAACCGTATGCATTTCTATGTTCTTCAATGAGCAAACAGTGAAACTGTGGTACGTCCAGACCAGGGAATAGTACTGTGTAATAAAAAAGGAATTAAATCATTGATACGCACAGCTGCTCAGATATACCAGAAAATGTTGTTGAGTGAACAAAAATGTCAGCCTCAAAAGGTTATGTACTGTATGACTTCACTGATATACTAATAACATTCTTGAAATGACAAAATTGTAGGACTGAAGAACAGACTATTGACTGGACATGAGTGAGAGGTAGGGGTGGCCAGGGCAGCCCTGGAGGGAGGTTACAGGCCACAGGAGGTCGCCCTGCGGTGACCGTGGTGGTGAACATAGGAACCTACTCGTGAGAAAATGTCTAGAACTCAACACATTCATGTGCAGCTACTGAGCACAAGCAAAATGGGGAAATATGAGTGACATTGGTGGGTTATGTTCATGGCAGTTCGCTAGTTGTAACACTGTTTTGTAAGACATGATAGTTTTGCAAGATGTCACTGGGGGAAACTGAGTAAAGGATACCTGGGATTTGATGATTTCTTACCACTGCTTATGAATCGTTGATGATTTCAAACACACACACACACACACACACACACACACACACACACACACACACACACTTTTTCTGAGACAGAATCTCGCTCTGACACCCAGGCTGGAGTGCAGTGGTGTGATCCTGGCTCACTGCAAGCTCTGCCTCCCAGGCTCAACTGAGTCTCCCACCTCAGCCTCTGGAGTAGCTGGGACTACAGTCATGTGCTACCATACCCAGCTAATTGTTTTTTGCAGAGTGGGGTTTCACCATGTTGGCCAGGCTGGTCTCGAACTTCTGAGCTTAGGCAATTTCCTGTCTCAGCCTCTCAAAGTGCTGATATTACAGGTGTGAGCCACTGTGCCTGGCTAAAAAAAAATAATTAAAAGAAAACATAAGTGCAAATGGTCTCAGCATTCACTTGTATATGTGTCATTAACATCAGGTCATTGCTCTAACGTGTTGCTCTTTTTCACTGTGTTCATATACTGCTTTCCCATGACAGTCTGAGTCACTGGACACTGAGTCAGTTCTGATCTTGACACAGGCAGTTCACAGTCTGGGGGCAGTCAAGGGCTTCCTGTCATCCCCCAGAGGGCTGGAGGGGAGCTCTGAGGGGGGCAGATGTGACAGAATGGATCTGGAAGTCTGGCAGGAGGCCTTGGAGTGGGGCCAGAGTAGGTAGGCTTTCTCCTGCCTGAACACAGGATGGCCTGGAGCCCCCTGTAATCACTGGGGTTGATTTCAATCAACCAAGAGGTATGTATTGTGACAGAAGGAACTGGACTCGGGGTTCCAGAGAATCAGGCTCTCCCTGTGCATGGCTGGGAGACCCTGAGCATGGCCCTGAAGGTCTCTGCTCAGAACCTTGTTTTCTTCCCTGAAATGAGAGTGACAGTAAGTTGAATCCAAGGGCGTCTCATGAGGCTCATGTGAGATGCCATAAGTGAATGTCCTTGAAAGTCTCTACAACCCTGCCTATTTTTATTCCCTGAAGCCCCAGGGTGCAGTCAGCACTGCAAAGTCAGGGCTGCCGAGGTTGAGGGCAAGAGGAAGGCTGTGACTGCACTGTGCCCAACATCATCATTCGGGCTTCCATAGGGGAGGCATTGAGAGTGGACCCTAGGTCTCTGCTCGGGGCACTGTGTGGGTGGTCATTCCTTGTCCTGAGAGAGGATGCTGCCGATATACAGGGAGAAGGTGTGGAGGCTGGAGGTTGCTGTGCCCATGGGCAGACCTGTGGTGCCCAGCAGGCAGGAGGTATTCCTACCTGGGGTTTGTGAGAAGATGGGAGTGAATACACATCTGGGTGTCATCGAGAGGCAAATGCTTGGGGAAGCCTCGGGCCCAGATGGGGACATCCAGATGCTGTGGATCCCGGGGTTCAGGCAGAGAGAAGGCCGGCACCAGGGCTAGACCCTGGGAAGCCCAAGCTGCTGCTCCCATGTCTGGAGCACAGATGGGGAGCTGGCATCCCAAGACCCAAACCCAGCTCTGCTGTTTATTCTGTGGTTTTAGGAAAACCGGCACCCCACTTTCTCAGCCTCATTTTCTGGATTATTAAGATGAAGGGTGGCTGAATCAGGGAACTGCTAGCTGGTCCACAGGGTCCTTGGGGGGTCCACGGACCCTGCCATGGGCCACAAGAGGTGGGGGTGGGCCTATCCCATGCTTTAGGTTGCTTTGTGTATGTAGATGTCCTTATGTGTGTGCACTGTACCTGTATGAATGCATGTGTGTGAACCTGTGTGAGTGTACCTGCATGAATGCATGTGTGTGTACCCGTGTGAGTGTACCTGTATGAATGCATATGTGTGTACCTGTGTGAGTGTACCTGTATGAATGCATGTGTGTGTACCTGTATGCATGTATGTGTGTGTACTTGTGAGTGTACCTGTACCCATGCATGTTTGTGTACCTGTGTGAGTGTACCTGTATGAATGTATGTGTGTATACCTGTGTGAGTGTACCTGTATGAATGCATGTGTGTACCTGTGTGAGTGTACCTATATGCATGTATGTGTGTGTACCTGTGTGAGTGTACCTATATGCATGTATGTGTGTGTACCTGTGTGAGTGTACCTGTATGTATGCATATATGGTTGTGTGCATTTGTGCATATGATTCATTTGGTGAGTCTCCCTTTACATAGGACTTTGAACAGAGGGATAGCATGTCTCACTAAAACTAGAAAATAAACAGGATAAATAGATAAAATCTTAGGGCCATTTTTACTCAAATATCCTGCAAAGACATTGTTAAAAAGGAGACATGAGTTGTGAGGAGCAAATCCTCTCTCTAAACCACGTAAATCTTTTCTACTGCTGACAAGGAGACATAAAGCTGTGCCTCCAGCTCAGCCCTCCTCTCTACCCACTTCCCTTTCTCAGCAAATGTGTCTTATTCTTCTCACTATGAGATTCTTGCCTGGGACAGCTTAAATCAAAGAAGAAATTCCAAAAGATGTAAATTAGGGGGAATGTACAGTGAATGTTACCCATGGCTACATCTGTTCACAAGGTTTAGAATTTGCTGGGAACCTCCAGTTTTTTTGTATAACTGCCCACCAGAAAAGAATTTTTGCCATGACAAATGGAGCACATGTCAGCTCCTGGGGCAGAGTGAAGGGAAGGCAGGCAGGCGCTGCAGCAGGCCCTCCCCGCCTTCCCGTGCAGTCCTTGCAGGCTGTGTGCAGTGCGAGAGTGCGTCAGCAACTGAAGACACTCATTTGTAGAACAGACATATTTGGGTCAGCCATGTGCGTGTCCACGTAGAAATGCTCTTCTGCAAAACAGCCCACCTTGGACATGGAGGGTTGAGCCCACGCTGGGAGGGGTGGGAAGGGGGCAGCGTGATGTCAGCAGTCTACCAGGAAGAGGTGAGGCTGGCTCCTGCCCAGGGAGAAGCTTGGAGGCCCCTGCTGTTTTCCAGCAGATATTTCCACCAGTCCTGAGACCCACAGATGGACAGATTTGACTCTGAATTGACTAGTGGTCATTCTGTTGCCCAGGCTGGAGTGCAATGGCGCGATCGTCGCTCACTACCACCTCAACCTCCTGGCCTCAGGAGGTCTTCCTGCCTCAGCCTTCTGAGTAGTTGGGACCACAGGCGCATGCTCCATACCTGGCTCATTTTTGTGGTTGTTTCTTTGCAGAGACAGCCTCCCCAATGTTGCCCACGCTGGTCTCAAGCTCCTGGTCTCAAATGATGCCTGCCTCAGCCTCCCAAAGTGTTGCTAGGATTTCAGATGTGAGCTACTGTGCCTAGCCCCTTCTCCTTTTTGTGTGGTTTTCATGTTTAATTCAAAGTAGCCCTGCCTTGGGCATCCTATGAATGTTTGTACACTCAGTGGAAGGACAATGAACGGAAGTGTGAAAACGTCTGCCTGCTCAACGCAGGGAATATCCTACAGCTGCCGTCCTGGAGACAGGCACCACACTGGAGAGCCCTTTCTCCACTGCAGTGCCAGCATTTAGGGTCTAAGAGCTTGGTGTTGGGAACAGGGCTGCCTTCCACGCCCTTGCATCCTGCTGCCTGTAGGGGCCTAGGCAGGCCTTAAGCTCTCCGCATGTCTTCGTTTCACCAACTTAAAATTCCCTTCCCTGTAGGCTCACTCCGAGAAGACAGTATGCTGCTTCTTATGAAACGCCATGCCTGGCCCCCAGGGCATGCTGGACACCTACTCACAGGCAGTGGGATTCGCGCTGTCATGGGCGTTCTTTAGAAGGTCCCTCTGCTTCTTTGATGAATATCTTTCCTAGTGCTAGCTAGGGTCAAGGATTTCTGTTTTTTTGTTTCATTTTGTTTTGTTTGTTGTGGTTTGAGACAGAGTCTCACTCTGTCGCCCAGGCTGGCGTGCAGTGGCACAATCTCGGCTCACTGCAACCTCCAGCTCCCCGGCTCAAGCAATCCTCCCACCTCAGCCTCCCGACTGGCTGGGCCCCCAAGCACACACCACCATGCCTGGCTAATTTTTGTATTTTTAGTAGAGATGGGGTTTCTCCATGTTGGCCAGGCTGGTCTCAAACTTCCGACGTCAGGTGATCTGCCAGCCTCGGCCTCCCAAAGTGCTGGAGTTGCAGGCGTGAGTCACGGCACCTGGTCTTCTGTTTGTTTTGAAAACCTTTAAGCAACCAGTGCCTGAAAAGGAGTCCCCTGCAGCCTGGGCTGAGCAGGTGTCTAGTGGTTTGTAATAATTAGTCATAGCCATCCTAGGGGTTGATTAGCTAGAGTCAACTGAGCATTTTGTATTTCTTTGCTGTAAGGCTTTTCAGGGGTAATTCCACCCATCATTAGAAAGGCAAATTTGGCCTTTCACCAAGAACCTCTGCCAAAGCCATCTTTCCCATCAGGAGATGTTGAGTGAGGCTGTGCCGCTGTCTCCTGGGGGGCGACAAGAAATCCCTTTGTGGGTCTCAACTTAGGGTGAAGACTTGCTAGAGAGAGAGAGAGAGAGAGAGAGAGTGTGTGTGTGAGAGAGAGAGAGACAGAGACAGTGATATGAAAAGACAGAGACAGAGAGATAAGACAGAGAGAGAGATGAAGACACAGAGACAGAGAGAGATGCAGAGACAGAAGGAGACAGAGAGATATATAAAGAGACAGGCTGGGCATGGTGGCTCATGTCTGTAATCTCAGCACTTAGGGAGGCTGAGGTGGGCAGATTGCCTGAGGTCAGGAGTTCAAGACCAGCCTGGCCAACATGGTGAAACCCCGTCTCTACTAAAAATACAAAAAAGACCTAGAGGTGGTGGCAGGTGCCTCTAATCCCGGCCACTTGGGAGGGTGAAGCAGGAAAATCGCTTGAGCCCGGGAGGTGGGGGCTGCAGCGAGCCCAGACCATTCCAATGCACTCCCACCTGTGCAACAGAGCGAGACTGTCTCAGAGACAGAGACAGAGATGTATGAAGAAACTGAGGCAGAGAAAGAGAAACAGAAATAGCGAGATGGAGTGGCAGAAAGATATAAAGAGGCAGATAGACACTGACAGATTTTAGATCCTTGAGCTCTCATAGTAACCAAGGAAAGAGTGTGTTTTTGTTCTGTCTGGAAGTTCAATTACATTGTATTCTGGAAACTTCTCCATGGTGGGCATTTGAGGCCCTCGTGGAGAAGAGGGAAGAGTCCTCAGGGCTAGCCCCCAGCTCACTGGGGACCAGCCTTCTCCCCAGGAAACCGGGCTCTTTCACTTTAACACACAGCAGACTTTTCTTCTGATGCCTGGGTCTGTGTCTTTAAGACAATAATTGCTGAATTGAAATTTGAGACTGTTATCTTAATAACCAATTACTCAAATAACTTTGAAATTGGCTTAAATTGGCTCGTCATGCTACATTTACCTGAATCTTTTTATGGGAAAGTTAGGAACAAGAAAAAAAAAATCTTGGCGGTCTGATTTGTTTGGTATTGCTAAAAGGCCTCGCTTGCAACAACTAGGCGGCTCTGGGTTCCCTCGGCCCAGATCCTGCCTCCTACGTTGGAAAAAGTTCTGGGGTCAGTTCTGCTCAGCTCTGCCCACTGAACGCCACCACGCTGCATGCTGCCGGCAGTCCTCAGTAAAATAAAGTGCTGCGTGAACCGTGTTAGCCAGGAGGTATTTCTGTGTGGCACGCTCGTCAAATAACATTTCCTCTTCTTTGCAAAAGATTCCAATTTCGCTGATGTTTTTTCCTTTTGGAAAGTAACAGATGAGATTATGTAGCTTTAATTTTTCTCTCTTCTAACAGTTATGAAAACTTAAAGGTGAGAATCACAAGCTTTAAACTAAAGAATCCACCATTTATTAGTGGTATGAACAGAGGAGAGTGAGTAGCAAGGAGCGGTGTACTTGGATTTTATACCTGGCTATAAACCCAGTAATAGGATATTACATCTTTTTCTCAAATAGAGTCTTATAGCCGCTCATTTTTCTCACAGTCTAAACTAAGGTCGTGGGGGTTCTTAGCACTTTGTCATGGTCATGTTCCCTT
>PVKP010001841.1:84842-135658 GCA_004027715.1 Plecturocebus donacophilus
CCAGAGCAGCCCTAGAACCCAGCCCATCTCACGGCCAGAGCAGCCCGAGAACCCAGCCCACTGCACAGCCTCGATCCTCCTCTCCTCTCCTTTCTCTCTCATGCCTGGAGCCTTGCAGGCTGCGTGGAAATTTAGAGTCCTCTGTCACGGGTGAGTGTGGCCTGACCTGGTTCCGAGGAAGGCCGCTTTTGTTTCCAAGTTGCCATTCCATTCAGAAGGATTTTTAAACTTAGCATCTGCTCCCGCTAACAGAAGAGGCTGGAAATGTCATTGCTGAAGTCATATCCTAGATGTGCTTCTATTTTAAGGCATGGGGGGAAACACAGGAAAAGAAGGAAGAGGATTTCCCGGTTGGATATTGATCCCCAACCACAGGAAAGCAAATGACTCTTTCCATACACCAGGCAGTGCTCCGGGAGAGAACTGCTGGAGCTGTGGGGAGTGGCAGGCAGCTGAGAGTTGGGTCAGCACTGCGCTGTGACCCCACGAGCCACTGGATGTGCCAGGGGGTTCCTGGGCCCAGCGTTCTCATGCACAGCATGAGACGTGCTAGGTGAGGACCATTAAACTTGCTTCCCCAGTGAGAATTGTGGAGACACAAACTGGGGGGTGGGGGGTACTGGTGGAAAGAGCAGTGACCCCAGAAACAGAAGTCCTCTCCCTGTGGGACCCTGGCCAGGCACCTGGCCGTCTTGAGTTTCAGTTTCTTATCTACCAAGCAAAGAAAGATTATGTTTCCCACCTCGTGTCATGTGTTGGGAGGAGTTTGGAAATGGCAAAGTACTATATATGAATATGAAATATTAGAGCTTTCATGATGCAACAGGATTTTCAACCTCATAATTTACCTCAAACTCCAGGAGGAAATCACCTTGTCATAAAAGCATCTCGGAATGGCAATCCTTTATGCTTCTACACTGGGAGAAAATGCAGAGAGGTTTCCAAGACAAAGGGATTATAAAACTGTAAAAGAATCTAAGTTCAAAAGCCCTTGAAAACTGCTGGACTGAGCCTTAATAATTCAAACAATTCAGCCAAAGTTTTTCTTTCTTGTGTAATAAAACATGTGTTTTGGACGAACCAGATAATGTGTCATTTAAAGCCCAGGCAGGATCCAGAACCCATGGATTCTGGGTCTTCTCCCACTGCCAAGAGTTCTGTTGGGTGCCCCAGTGCCTGGGTTTCCGGGACAGTGAGCAGAGTTGGTGAGCGTGGGGCCTTCCCTGGGCTTTCCTCATTCCCACATCTCTCCTTTTCAGCCCCTTTCCAGTCACTCCCATCTTCCCCCCTTCTTCCTCATCTGTAGCCAAAGTCAGGGTTGTCCCATGACCTCCTCCTGATGGGGCCTTTCTCTTTCTGCAGTCCATTTCTCCCTGCTCAGAGCCTGGGCTGCAGGCATGAGTCACGTGGAGACTCATCTCTGGGTGGCCTTGGCCATAGTAGGGTAAGGGACTGAGGGGGAACAGAACTCAGGGCTCTGGAGGATGGGGGAGGAAGGGAAGAAGCGTGCTGGGAAAGTATTTCTGGCCTTCTCTAGGCGACTCTAATGATGTTGGCAATGCCACAGGAGCTTCAGATTTGCAAGAACACATTTTTTTTTTTCCTGGAAACTTTTTAATATAAAAAAACACATTTCCAATTCTATCTGTAATTCAAAAGTAAAAACCTGAGTCTAGGCCATTGAGGATAGGTCCAAAGCATTTAGGCAAATAGTTTTTAGTATAACAATATTGTAATTTTTGTTTCTATGCACAGAACGACAATGATATTGAAACACATTCATATTCATTTAAGTATCAGATCATTTGTAGACGATGGACCCAACCAGAGAGGCAAGACCTGAGGCTGGACGGGGCAGGGGTGGGGGCACAGACTCTTGGCGCCTCTCACTGTGTGTCCGTGGACTCTGTGACGCTTAGTTTTACGAGTCAACTTGACTGCATTGAGGAATATCTAAAGAACTGGCGAAGCACGATTTTGGAATATGTCTGTGAGGGTGTTTCCAGAGGAGAATGGCACGTAAAACAGGGCAGGCTGAGGTCCCAGACAGAACAAAAAGGGAGAGGCAAAATTTCATGCTCCCAATCCGCTTCTCTCAGAGCTGAGACACACTCTCCTGCCTTTGGACTCCAGGACTTACACCCGTGGCCCTAGGTTCTCAGGCCTGTGATCTCAGACTGAGAGTTACGCCATGGCCTTCCCTAGTCCTGAGGTTTTAGGATTTGGACTGAGCCGTGATACTACAGCCCCAGTCTGCAGAGTGCCCCTTGTACTACTTCTCAGACTCTGTGATTGCACAAACCAGTTTTCCCATTGAAACGTATCTCATATACATATGAGATATACACATGCATATATTTGTGTCTGCATGTATCTATACATATATATGCAAATATCTATCTACCGATAGATAGATAGATATGAATATGTGTACCCTGTCTCTCTGGAGAACACTAACATGGTGCTCCCAATGGTTACAAAATTGTGGTTTCCGAAGAAAAAAGCCATCAATCACACTATTTTATTTGTGTGCATTTCACAGATGTGAACTGTTAGAATAGTTGGGAATTTATGGTAATTCCTTTGTGTTCTTGAAGTTTGCACAGTGCTGCAAGGATAGAGTCTGTCTTGATAACTTCACTTCAAGTTCTTTGTGTTGTCCCACGTAACTTTATGTTAGAGTTAGCATTTATGTTGGTCAGGCAGGCATGTGTGTTGTACTACTATGCAGAAGTAAAATCATTTTTAAAAAGTGACTCAATGGCTCACGTGTTCCACTGAGGTCTAAAACTAAGTCTAAAACTAAAACCTGGGGAAACAGCATAAAGACAACAGGTAAGAGTGAAACTACAGAAAGCAGATCCAATGGAACTCTTGGGTAGTGATCACCACAGAAGAATCCAATTGTCAGTGGCAGACGTGCTGGAACCGTCCTCAAAACTCGACGGCCTGGCCTGAAGAAAGTGGCCCTCATGGGATCTCTACTCCATGGTCAGTTAGGAAATGGCAAAGTGAGCATGGAGATGATTCTCATCAACATATGGTAAAAACCTCAAGCTTTTCCAGCCAAGTTCGAATTAGACAAAATAGGAGAGCAAACAGTACAAAACTGATGATTTTGTGGTTAAAGGAAGAGAGGAGAACAACCACCCCCCTTCAAAATCACACCTTTCAAGTTGGGAAAAAAAAGAAGACAAAGGATCCCAGGCACCACATTCTGCAGGAGCACTTGGATAAGCAGCCAGGAAGATCACAACAGGGGAAGCAGAAGGTGCTGCGGGCACCGTTTGTCACCAATGGCGTGACCGTGCATGGCATGGCACTGAAGGCAGCCTGAGTCAGGGAAGCTTCTGGGGCGTGTGCAGGTGTGTGCAGGTGCCTGTGCAGTTGTATGTGCACGTGTGTGTGCAGTTGAGCTGCGTCTCTGCTTTGCAGGCGAACGGAACCATGGAGAGCAGGAATGGGTGGTTCACTATACATGAGAAGTGTTCACGGTCTTCAAATAGTTGAATACTATCACAGCAAATCTAAGCTATGAGCTAGAATACTTTTAATCTAGTTAATAATTATGTTGTGAACTATGATGAGATTGACAAGTGCAGTTGGCAAGGAGATTTGTGGTCTCATTACACCTGGGCATAGCTACGCTGTGCCTGACACCAGTTCAGACTTGGGTCATTCACAGAGGTTCCGCAGTTGGCCACGTGCTACTAACCCCAGGACTGTGTGCTGTGACCGTGCGAGGGTGGTGGGCGCACAGGACCCTCTGAGCAATGAGGGCATAAGGTGAAGCTTTAGCACAGGAAAATTCTCTGAAGAACAGAAGGAGAGGCTAAGGAACTATGGGACATGGCAGGCATTAAAATATGTCTGCGTTCCTTGATGGTGCTTGAAGTTACTTTGAGCAGTTTACTCCAGGGGTATAGCTCAGCAACATATTTGGTTTCTTGAATCGCCTGAACCTGGCATTTTAGGGTTGAAATATGAGTTTGAATTTGCAAGCTCAAGTAGCAGCGATTTTTTTTTAAGATCAAACTGTGACCCAAACACATTAATTACTGGAGTTTACCTTTTTTAATACTTGATAATTTTATCACACGCTGAAAAAATATATTGATATAGTATTGGGAATCCTTCAGAACTTCAAGCGAATGCTCAAAAAGAGTGTAATAATGTTTTTATCAGAATCAAATGCAAGCACTCAATGGATTAAGATTCTATTCACTATTATCTCTGAAACTGAAAGATAATTCTGCCTTCTAGATGTTGAGTCAAATATATACACCAAAAGTAACTGGCAGAGCAAGTGCCGCCTTTGGTGAGAGGTGAGAAATCTTTCCATAATTTTGGGGTCCACATTCAAACCACATGTTCAGAGTCATAAAAAGTTTGATAGTCTCAACAATATATGATATACAGTTAGAATTGTCTAACTTGGTAGTTCTGAGAAAATAAGAAATGGACTGATTCCAGGCTGCAGCTGTTGTGAGCTTCCTGGAAGTATCTTTGTGGGACATTATGAACAAGAACATGACACTCACTGATCCAAAGTCATACTTTTAACTGTTAATTCAAAAGAAGTTTGTGTTCAAAGGAATGTATCAAAACCGGGATCTCAAAACAGAAAACGGTGAAGCAGAAAGAAAACGCATCTTGATGCTTCCTGCAATGTGTCGGTAAATGTACAGGAATATGGGGGAGTTGCTGCTGAAAACAGAAGGGACGCTGTGCAACACAATTCCTTATAAGAAACTCAAAATAAAGTAATAAGTCACCGCAGCAAACCTAGGAGTGAATGTGGGTCGTGGAGGGGAAGCAAGTCATTCCCAGGGCCTCATCTGGGGTCAAGAGGGCAGGGAAAAGAACTGAGGGTTAGCAGGCAGAAACGGAGGAATAGCATACCTTTCGGGAGAAGGATTTAGACTCTAGTTTGACATCCTCTAAGAGGAATATTTGTCCGACGATGGTTTCCAAAGCAGGGAAGTTTTCTCAGCCAGTATCAGCAGGAGCCAAGGGGCCTCGTCCAAGTAGGAACTTTGAGAAACATTCGCCAAGAGACAAGCAGGGGCCTTGCAGCCCCCAGGGGATCAGCACCTCCCAGGCTGCTCCCAGCCCGGGCCTCAAGGAGGAGGTGGCAGGCTTAGCCAGAAAAAGAGTCAGAGTGAGAAGAGCAGTGTCATCAGCCTGCGCAGGGGCCTTCCCAGCAGGAGCTGAGGTCTTTCCACAAAGGATCCAAATGGCACTGCGGAGCTGCAGGCGGGATGTGGGGGCTTCGTGTCCACTCTCCAGCTGGCGCTCCCCACTGCCTGAAGCCAACCAGTGTTAAAGAAACAATTACTCAACAACACTTGCTAAAGAATAGGAAGACTTTACCCAGGACCATCTCCATAGGTGCAGAAACCAAGGCAATGGGATTTTGCAGTGACTGGGCTCAGCTCTGAATAGAACATGGACAAGCGGGCATCTATAGCCAAGGGCAGGATGAGGGTCAGTGGGTGGAAAAGGACTTACGAGGAAGCATCAGGGCTACGGGAGCTTCTGGCTAAACCGATCTAACATGGTGCTTGCTGAGGACTGGCCAGGAGGGTCACACACCACCTGACCTGCAGACCAGTGGAGGAAGCGGATCCTGATCAGATATAATTGAGGGTGATCAGGTGCCTGAGGATTGGGGTTTCTTGAGAAACTCACTTAGCAGTGTTCTTTGCTAAAACTGGATTTTATAAGGAAATACACAGATGGGCCTAGGAGAAGCTCCGGGAGCATGACTAAAGTTTGGCCAAGCAAAGAAGTTTTGTCACCAGAAGTCCTGGAATGAAGAAGCCTGATGACGTGATCACCTTGGCTCAGCCCTGACCCAGGGCAGCTGTGGGGGTAGAGGCTGGGACTGGAGATGCTCCAGAATGGAGCTAAAATGTGCAATAAAATGCCCAACTAACAGGAGGGACAGGAGTGACTAGTAATTGATTCAACCATCAAAAATAACAGGAAAAGAAGAAAGAACAATGTGAAAAAGTGCAAGCTATGCAGCCAGGTAAATCGTGTTACGTTATATGCTAATGAAATGAATGCTTCTAGTTAAATATAAGAAAACTCCTGTTTTTCGGAGCTGGCCAGAGGGAAGCTGTCCTTGAACGCCTTTCTCCCACCCGGGGCCCCGATCTGCTCCAGCCTCAGTAGCTCTGCTTTCCTCTGTGCCTCTCTTGGTGCCCGGCCACAGAGCTTTCCATGCACATTGAAATTAAATGCCCCATCCTCAAGGCTCTGCTCACGCAGGGGAGCCCCTGCCCTTGTCTGTCACTGCTGAAACACTCATACCCACGCGTTCCATGGGGTCTGGCCTTGTTCCTAAGGCAGCCCCCTTCCATGCTGGCCAATTCTACATCGTCAGTGGGACAATATAGTGGACAACCCCAGAGTTTGCTCAACTCTGAAGCTTTTTGAGAATTTGATGAATCACAACTCAGGTGAAGAGAAACATAAAATCCTTTTATTTTTCACTAATCCAGCGTTGCTCATCACCACCTGCCTATTGATTGGTAGAGGGAAGAAAAAAATGCAGCTAAATAACGTCTGGTCACAAGCTTATTCAGACCCGGTCGTTGAAAGGATCTCTGCAGGTGGGTCAGTTCTCCTGGAGAAGGTCCAGGGGCCCTGCTCTGCCTCTGCTTCCTTCCCAGGGGCCTGTGGAGCAGGTGGTGGGATGACTGGGGCATTGGGCAGGCCCCTGGTGATGGCTGTGGCCTCCAGGGCGTTGTGCCTTCTCTGCCTGTGAGCCAGCTCCGTCGGCTGCCGGATTCTGGTGCTGGAAGCCAGTGGATATGCCAGGCTGTCCCCTGGCAGCTGCCTCCTGGGGTCTCCAACAGAACAGAGAGCAGCACCTCACTTTTGAGGTCTCTGAACTTATATCGGTAATTAAGACAAATATCTGCCCAACGTGCTGTCTGGCCTCCTCGCCCCATCCGAACCTCAGAGCTGGCGAAAGTGCGGCATTTCCTTCCTCTCGCCCTGTGTTATCTTCTCTCCTGCCACAGAGATGGTCGGGGCTTGTCGCAAGCAGGCGGGCCACCGCCCTCACAGCCCGGATGAGACCCTCGAGCTCCGTTTGAACGTCTAAGGAGCGGGACAATACATCCTTTCCCAGGGCTGTCCTCTGGCAAAGCTCTTGCCTCTCCACCTTGCCTCCTGTGTGCACGACCAGAACTGGGCATTACCCAGCCTTTCTACCCCTGGGCAACACGACCCACTGGCCCCATAGGTAGTTGGGAGCATTGAGCCGCTATGGCAAAGGACGAGGAGAAGGCACAAGAATCGTTTTCAAGAGGCACCTTCCTTGCCGCTGAGCTGGAAGCACGCCTGCCTCCTCTGTCTCCTCACTCCACTGCCCACCTTGCAGAGCTGTGGCTTGCAGGCAGGGTCTGGGTTCATCCCTGAAGCTCTGGCTCCAAGCACAGGCCCAGCAGAGAGCAGGACTCGGGAATCAAGTGAGGATTAAGGGTGCAAATTTGTGATGCTCCACCCCTGCCCCCCACACACATGCTTATCTCCCCAGCTCCAAGCTCCTTGGAGTAGTTCCTTTCAGGAGAAGAACTGAAATCTCAGAAAGATTTCTGGACTCCCATGTTCATCTCAGCGTCCCTCACAGTAGCCAAGATACAGCAACAACTAGTATCTGTGAAATGTGGCTCATCCGTGCAATGGACTATGATCCACCCTGAGAAGAGAAGGGGACCCTACATTTGCAGTAACACCGGCAGACCTGGAGGCCATTATGTCAGGTGAAATAGGCCAGGCACAGAGGAACAAGTACTGCAGGATCCCACTTCTATGTTGAATCTAAAACAGTCAAGCTCTTTGAATCGCAGAGAACAGCATTTACCAGATGCTGTGGGGGGGCGAAATGGGGAGATGTCGGTCTAAGCGTTCCCAGTGACGCAGGTAAAAAAGTCCTAAGATCTCCTGTACAACACAGGGTCTATAGTTAACGATATTGCACTGTACACTTAACGTTTTACTAAGGTAGTAGATTTTGTATTAAGTCTCCTTACCACAGAATTGTTCAAAAATCAAAGAATTAAAATGTGAAAATAAAAGAAGCAGGAGGGAACCTCCTCCAGTGGTGAAATGTAAGTTCTGGCCTTGATTGTGGTGAGAGTTTCATGGCTGTGCACTTATTCTGAACACATCACATTTTATACTTTAAATATGTGCAGCTTTTTATATGACAATCACATTTTAATAAAGTGGTTTTAAAAACAAATAAAATAAAGTCAAGGAGAAGTAGCTAAACTATCATGGCAGAGAGTTCAAGCACAGCCTCCCAGCCTGCAGACACTGAGCAAAGTGGCTTCGACACGGAGCCCTGCAGGGTTGCAGGAGGCCGAGGGTCCAGAAATTCAAAGAGGCAATAGTCTAGACAAAGGGAGGCTTTTTGTGTGTTCGTTGGTAAGCTGTGAACAGAAGATTTTGTTATTGATTTAAAGAAAAAAAGAAAAAACAAGATGCAAGCTTGCAATGGAGAGAGGGAAGTTGTCTCCATGAACCCCAGTGGTGGCTAATAATTAGGGGAGTGGCATGTGGTGACTGCTTGCGAGGGACTCTGATCGGAGTCTCAGCTCCGGGTTTGTTTGCTTCCACTCGCTGGCCCCCAGCAGCATGCCTCACTGCTGTAAGAGGCAGAACTGTCTCTTCACAGAACTGCTAGCATCACAGAAATTAGCATTAAGTGACACAACACGACATAAATAATACCGGTGCTCATATCCACAAGAGATTAGCTCTATTAACCTTTGAGTTGAGCTGGAAGCAGTGCCACTTTTTGACCCCCTCCACCCCCCAAAAGAAGCTCGGGATGTTTGCTTTCAAATACACAAACTCAAAGCACCTGCATTTAATTTTCGTCAGGAGCACCATTTTCATTTCTGAGCTGCAAAACTTCCGTGCTCCTGGCCCCTACTATGTCAAAAATGCACAGTGGCAGATTGGCATATTGAGCTATTAATAATTTGCTATATGTGTTACAGATGTTGCATAAATGAACAGTGTTCTATCACTATTTCTTGACATTGGGGCCCTTGGGGTGGCAGGCTAAGACCCAGATCTGTCTACAACCTGCCTGTTCTGGAAAGAAAGGGAAAAAAAAGTGGCCCCTTAGAGCAGAATCACATTCCAGCTTGCAGAGCCAATTTTTCAGATGTTCGCTCTTTCCTGTTCCTTGTTCCTCCACTCAGACCTCATCTGGCCACGATGAAAAATGATGTGATGCAATTTTTTATTCTACGCTTGACACTCTTATGGAAGGCAATGTGGTTCATTGATTCCAAACTCCAAAAAGGTCAAGAAATGAGGAACAAAATTTTTTGGAAGCAGCCCAGGAAAAACTTTCAACTTGGACCATGTATACCCAGGAAAACAAAACTGCTAATTGTTACCCCTTCTGTTGCTATTAAGCTTCAGAGGAGCCCTGAGCATATGTTTCGTGAGCATATACTTTTATATTAAAACATTATTGAGCCACCAGGTGAAATGTATATTAAGTGTCTAGCTGAAAATGGACAGTAGATTTAGATTTTGACAGCAAACAGCTGTAGGATTTCTTAAACTTAATTCGAATAATGAAATCAATAGGTTATGCTACAGTTTCAAGTTTCCCCAAACAAATTTATATGAAAAATGATATTAATTTATTTGAGATTACTCCAGCCAAGAAATAGATTTTTCTCTGTCACTTCTGAAGGGTAGAGGGGAGAAAAATCTGAACTATTACAAAAAAATGTAGCTTGGATAGTTTAGAGATCTAATAAACAAAATGTGGCTTTTCAGTTTAGATTAATCACAATTGCCTTGTTTACTCGTTCTGTGGCTGCAATGATTTTTGAAATGCTAATAAATTAGGTCTCCTTTTTATCCCCCAAGTTGGGAGAATAGCCCTTTCCAAACATAATGCATGTGTCGGCAGCATGCCCAAATTTTTCTCTTTTCATATACACTTTTTAAAAAAATGCCACACAGCAGTGAGCCCCCTGTTGAATAATTCCAGTATGAGTAAATCCTGAAGGTTTGCATCCAAGTTTAAGCCAAATGGTGCCAGATAAAAATTCCAATTTAGACACGGTTCCAATTCACACTGCTTTCAGCCTGTAACCTTCCCCGAACAGTGCAGCCAAAAGATTTAATAGTGTCACTGGTAGGGCACGCATAAATAGCAACTTTTATTGGTCACTATTTTGGAAATGTCAAAAGGGCTACAACGTGGTTCTGGTTTGCATTCAACCTTCACTTTGCTCACCTAGCTGAATCTCGGAAAACGTTTTTTCACTGTGATATATTGTAATTCCACGTGAAAAAGCGTTTTCACTCATTAGACTTCTGATGTGAGACTTGGCAATACATTTTCTGGTAGTGGAAAGGAACCCACACCCTCTTATTGAATCTCCCATGGGGATATCGTCTGTCCTGGTGGCCGTGGGACCCACATAGTCTTGCTGTCTCTAGAGGCTCACAGTCTAACAGAGAGGAGAGATTGGTACCTGGGAGAGTTAATGCAGTGCCCACTGTAGGAACAGGGTATTGGGGTTGAAGGGGACGAGAAGCCCCATCTGGGACATGAGACAGACTGAAGGCGGGGGGCCTGGCAGATGGTGGAAGAGGGAAGGGCATCTGTGTGAGATGGGGCCAGCATGGGCCAGAGCCTGAGGAGGGGTGGGGGGAGTGGGCGTTCTGTTCAGCACATTGGTTCAGAACTCAAAAGCCTTGTTTCAAAAGAAGTCTTCAGTCCTCGTGGTGTGTGCTCTGCACGCAGGAGCGAGTCGCTGCTATCCACAGTGATGTTTCCCTCTATTCATGCATGTCCTTGGAGATGTTGTGTGTCTGTTCCACCTTCTGCGGTGAAAGAAGATCTGCCCACCTCCGGACACCATCTGGGGGTCCAAGATTTGGTGTGCGGTGCGTGCCCATTTGTTATGGCTGATACTTTCTGCAAAGAGCATTTCAGGGCAGCAGGCCTCCGGAGATGGAGCCCTGGCCCCGCACTTTCTGAGAAACAAGGGCAGTCGCAGAGGGGCCAGGTCCTGTGGCTCTAGGCCCTGCTGTGTCCAGAAAGAGGCCAGCATTTTACTCCAGACAAATGATTTCAATACCATGTTGGACGCGCTCCTCACTCAGATTTCTGTTCCCACTGCTCTGCGGCTCACTCAATCACCTTCACCGTGAAAAAGCTCTGGAGCCTGGATACCTGGGGGCACAGGTGAGGAGCGGGTAACAGGGCCATATGTGCCGCCCAGCTGGCCTGGGGGCGCTGCACTCCCCTGGCTGAGTTTGCCTCCGAGAGTTGGCCGGCGTAAAGGGTCCTCAGCTCGCTAACCTCAGGGCAGCTGGGCCGTGCTTGAGCGTGGAGGATGGGAGTGGAAAAACCCTTCCCCTTCAATCCTGGACAGAAACAATCCCCTGAAGACAAGCCCAACTACAAAACCAATCTAGAAGGAAAACCCGTCTTGTTTAAGGAAACTTGAGAGCTTTTTCCTATTGCAAAGCCAGCTCGATTCCTTCTCGTTTTCATTTATTGGTGACTTTAACAAATGTTTTAAACCAAATTTAGAACAGCTGGTTTTCCAGAAACTGCTGGAACATAAAGAAAATGCTTCGTTTGGTGCCATACCCAAATAAACAGGAGTTTAAGCTTCAAGCTCTGACGACATCTGGCCTCTGGTGGCTCTGGTTAACAAAAAACTGGCCTTTGTTCAAGGTGGATGGTGTACACCTCGCCAGATTGAAATACCTCGTGTGTATTTCGCAATGAGTGCAATTGAATTAATAGATACTGCCTCTCTAAGACCCAGGTGATTTTCCTATAATGGACAATCACCACTGGACAGAGGGATTTAAAACACCGTGGGTGTCACTTGTCCAGGCTTTCAGAAAAGGCCAGAGCATTTACATGTTCTTTTCTGAAAAAAGAAAAAAAAAACTCCCCTTCCTACACTGTTGAATGATGAGTTTTGTTTTTTAAAATCTGTGTCTGGGATACATGTTCTTTTTTGTCTTTCTGCTGTGTGACATTTGCTTTTTTCCTCATCATCTGAAACTGGCTTCCAGAATTAAAACAAAGAAACAGAAGCTTCCCAGACTGTCACCATTTTAATTCTGGAAGTGAACCCCACATCTCTGAAACACCCCCTTCTTAGTGCTGGAGAGGGTGAACTATTCATCACTTCTGTTTTTTATTAAAATAATAATAATAAAAAAACTAGCCTGCCATCAGAAGAGGGAAAGGATTTCCCCCCGAACATGACTCTGACGGTATAATTCTGGTTTCTATTCCCCTAGCAGCACTTACTAGTTAATATGCCAGATATCAGGGAGCAGGGATCACTGAAAACATGTTTATGAACGTATTAAATTCTGCGTCGGGACCCAGGGCCAACGATCCCCTCGCCGTCAGGACCCCGGCTGCTAAATGAAGTCCACAGGCCACAGGCCAGGCCCACACCACAGCAGCACAGAGCTGGGCTGGAGATAAAGCACCAGTCAGAAGCCCAGCAAGGGCATTTAAAATGCCCACTTAAAATCAACACCGAAGTGTGAACTCACGGAGTCCAGAGTCCCCGGCTTAGAAAATATAGACCACGTGATGTAAGCCTGGTGTGGGGACCCAGGGTTGCTTGTGCTGGACCACATCTGTGGCTAGAGAGGTACTTGAGCAAAACTCAGAAACTGCCACCAGAATGCTGCCTTTGACGGCAGGGGACTGAAATTACTGCAGTAAGATGGGATTTCCCTGAGAAGTGTTGCTGTTTCACTAAAGCATAAAAGCAAATCTCTCTGAATGCAAATACCTTGTGTATTAATCCCTTCCCGTGCTGCTAATGGAGACCTATCCCAGACTGGGTAATTTATAAAGGAAAAGAGGTTTAGTGGACTCACAGCTCCACATAGCTGGGGAGGCCTCACAGTCATGGTGGAAGGCCAAAGGCACATCTTACATGGAGGCAGGCAGGAGAGAATGAGAACCATGTGAAAGGGGAAACCCCTTATAAAACCATCTCACTATCATGAGAAGAGTATGGGGAACCACACCCATTATTCTATTATCTCCCACTGGGTCCCTTCCACAGCATGAGAGAATTCTGGGAGCTACAATTAAAGATGAAATTTGAGTGGGGAGACAGCCAGACCATATCAACTTGACTTTGTAAAGAGTTCGCTACTTTGACATTTTAGCTTCTCTTAAGGAGCAACAAGTTAGCTTGGTTAACAGATCTCTTTCACAGGGTGGTAAGGACTCCAATTTTGAGCAGAGCCAGACAGTTCTGTTTGCAAATGGGCACAAGTTACTCCCAGCACAGGTGAGTGGTTTACCTCGGTGGCCAGTAAGGCCTCCCCTAAATAGGGGACTCTGGCACATCTAGAGTTTATGCTTATTAACCTGGCTTAATCAGCTTAGTGCTCCTAAATGCCCCAGTTCAGAAGATCAGTCATAAAGTCACCTTGACCATGAGCCATCTCCACATGTGCAAGAACACTTGGGCACTGGCTCACCTGCTGGGCTGGTGTTGGGCTGGGGACATGAACGTGAGGACTGAATGAAAGGAAGAAACACTGGCTGTGGTCACTGGCAGTGGGAATGCAAAGTACTAAGCACCTCAGTGTCCTTAGCCCTCTCAACTTCTGCTGCTGGTGGAGTCTGAGGCGGTCACAGTTTTCAACTGGAAAATTGCATAAGCCACTTTAAAGGACTTTGAGTGGAATGTGGAAACCCAGACTCAAGATGCACTTTGAGTCTAACTGCTGTGTCCTCAGGACCCTTACTGGAGCCAAGGAATGCGTGAGAAGTGCCTCTGGACCCAGCTAGAAGGAAGGTATGGAATCTGAGCTGTGCCTTCCTGAGAATAACCTGTTCCTGGCCTCCGAGTTCTGCCTCCTGCGGAGATATGACATGCAGTGTCCAGGAACCAGTGGAAGGTAGCTGGGCCGAAAAGCCAGTGCTGATGGGTAGGCAGCCTCCCCGGGCAATTCCTGCAGGCAACACTCAGGCTGGGCAAGGGCAATGATCTGGACTTCAGTGACTGGCAAGCAACCAGCTGGGGCACCTCTTCTCCTTGGCTGGGGGATGATCGTGACCACAGGAAATAGTGTTGGGATGCTTTTGGTGAGATGAGATTGAGAAGCAGCCATCATGCACTTCCTCTGTGCAAACCAGTTTGCTCTGTGGAACGTCCAGCTGCCTTCCATCCTTCTAGACATGGTCAGCAGCTGCAACTGGTATGTCCCCAGTTCTGGGCACTCAACCCTGGATAAACAAGTTTTAATACTAAACAACAGGGGACAGGTTTGATGGTAATTTCAAGCCCACCCACCCACAATGAACAGTCACCAAACACTTTGATCAGACTTCTGTCAGCAAAATGTTGCCCCCATTGTGAGTATATGGATATGCTTTTAAGTGGTTAGATGATAGATAGATAGATAGATAGATAGATAGATAGATAGATAGATGATAGATAGATATTAGTAGATATGTCTTGTGTGGTATGCTTTATCAGACATGCACAAAATACAAATTCTAAAGCCATGAGCTGCAAAAATTATAAATAGAAATTCTAATGTTTTCTTCCCATAGCCCAGTGAATCTTCTTCACATCCCACTTGGAGACTGCTGTTCCGGGACACAGAGGACTGAGTTCTGAGCTGTCCATACCGCACTGTGTGACATTGGGAAGCTGCTGGTGCCCCCTGCCCCCTCTCTGGGCCTCTGTTTCCCTGTCTGTAAGTTGAAGTGTTTGAGGGGAGAGTAGATCTGATGTGGCGTGGGATCTGGGGACTGAGATAGATATGAAGACAGAAGAATAGAGGGAGGGAGGGAAAGCAGGAGAGAGAGAGAAGAGAGGGAGATAGAAGCAAAGATAGAGAAACAGAGAGAGAGAAGGGAGAACTGCATAGAGATAGATAGATGATCAATAGATACATAGATAGGCTGATAGATAGATTAGATATAGATAGATAGATAGATGATAGATAGATAGATAGATAGATAGATAGATAGATAGATAGATGATAGATAGATAATAGATAAGCTCCAATTTTCAGGAACTAAGCTATCCAGCCAGCCCTATGTAGCACTGCCCAGCCATCATCAAACATGCTGCTTCCCCTGCATCCTTTGTTGTCTGTGACCACTGGGCCCCAAGCTACTATTTGCTCCTGGCTGAGGGTATGGAGGACTTTCTTTCTTCCTTAGGCTCAGGGTTCTTGACTAAAACTGACTAAGGGAATCAGCTTTTTTCATCCCGTGAAATTGTTCCTCAGACTCCTGGAGACTCAGTAAGTGGCTTCTGCATGCCCCAGCGTGGCCTTGGGACATTTATATATGAGGACCCTCAATCCTTGCCCAAGAGGTGGTTGTGATACCATCACCATTTCTGCTTCACGGACAAAGACGTGAGCTTCTGTGGGGTTAGAGACTTGCTTCAGGCCACGTAGCCAGCAGGAGAAGGTACCACCTGCCCGTCCTCTCCACACCTTGCCCCACTATCCCTCAGATCTCTCTCTTTGCAGCTGCGGGTCAGAAGTGGATGCACGGCCACTTAATTTATACCTGCACCGCATATTGAAATGGCTGCGGGAAATGCTCAGATTCTGTTGGTGTTTGTACCTTCCTCTAGACTGTCAGCACTGCAGAGCAAAGCCCCCGTCCAGTTCCATTTGGGTCCCCGCCCCACTGCGTACTGAAGAGATGGGATCCCAGATTTTGCAAGGGGCTGGTGAAGGTCACCATTCTCTGTCGGATCCTGCAAACAGTCTCCAGTTCAAGTTTCTTAAATTTCTCACTGGTTTGGAACAGGTCAGTTATTGAAGGTCTGAAATGGCTGAAGCGTCCAGCCTCCTTGCCAGCTGAGTCTGAAGCAGTTCTTAGTGCAGTTCATGCAGGAGAAAGTGTTCCTACACTGCTGCCACCCAGAGGCACAGCCCCGAGGAATCTGGGAGGCCGCGTGCTCGCCCGGGGCAGGGGCTGGCTCTTACCTCGCTTTGAAAACCTGGAGCCTAGCATAGTGCCTTTCACAAAATAAGCAAATCAACACAGAGCATTACAAAAGACTGAAAGTAATGCTAATGTTTTCCTTCAGTTTTACAGCTGAAATAAATATGAAATGCTTTCAATTACACTTGGCATTTTAGACATTGCAATTTTATGAAATGTTGCTGCCATGTCTTAAAAAGTTCCAGCTCTATAACAAAACATGCTTAAGCTTTTAGAACAACTGGAAAGTAACAGTGAGGTCAAAGGCACATAAAATACAAACACTGACATATGTAAGCTATACTCGGAGAACACAGTGATTCTGGGAACACATTGCCCAACTGTGATTTCTTAACACATAATATTCAGAGAGCAGATGACCTGCTGGGCAGCCGCAGTCCCAGTACTGACTTTGAGTTGCATCAGAGAGCAAGCTGCCAACCCCATCCGCCTGCCTGAGTGCCTACATTTTCAAAAGATGGAGAAGGAGCCCCAAAGAATGTTTTCTCTCAAAGTCTCTGAAACAGATCATATGTCACTGGTCGATAAAGTTTCATGTGGTTGAGGCACGCACAGGGTGTTTGAGCTAACTCTGGACCAGCAAGGACTGCTCTTGTCTCTGGCTCTGTCCCTACATGGTCAGTGCTTAGTGTGGAATGTTCTAGATGCTCCATGTGGAAGGAACTCTGAGGCCTCAGAAATCTGGGTGTTTACCTGCAAAATCCTCTTGGAAAAGATTGTTTTTTTCCTCTCTTCATCTGTTTCATCACCAAATAACTCAAGATATTCTGAATTTTGGTAAAGGATGTTGAACGAGATAATAAACTCTTCACTCAGTTTAAACTTGATAAAAGTAAAATGCCAAAGTGAGTGTGGGTCGGATTGGGATGTGCAGAATTCACAAAGGAAGTGGCTAGGAACAGATCCTACCAGTCTCGGACCTCCAGCCAGATTAAGAACAAAGAGGTCGTAAATGGAGCCACAGCCAGGTACCTATGCTGTGCAGGCATCCTGTGGGTGCTCTGCCCTCTGTTCCCCAAAGATGGGAAGGGGTGCCCGGTGAAAGCAGGCATCTCCATGGACTGCACGGACTCTGCAGCTGCAGGAGATGGACAGCTGCCCAGTCCTGCCTAGGAGAGCTCAGGGACCACTGAGCCACAGGGTAGGGTGTGACCAAGAGAGCACAAGTTGCTGCTGCACAGCTGGGGAATAATGGCTCTCCCTCCCCTCCACTGTAGTCAAAGTCTGGGAGTCAGCACCAGAGGCAGAATCCTGGGAAGGATGGGGAGGGTTTCGACCTGGGGTCCAAGAGCATCACTTAGCACGAGCTCTGTCCTTACAGGCAGCAAAAGTCTGCACTGGGCAGACAATCAGAAAGTTGCAGGCTGAGCAGGGACCAGGAGCATGGAACTCTGGTGAAACAGGTGCTGTGTGGTGAGAACACTCTCCATCCGCATTTCAGAAACCATGAACCCATGGTGGGCTCTGTGTGTGTGTGTACAGGTGCAGGCATATAACATGTGCCATCTATACATCTATGTCACATGGTGATATATGATACATACATATCTTGATAGAAAACCAAAAGAGCAAGAGTATGTATGAATGTGTGTACATATATGTGCATACATATATACCTGTATATAATCAATAAATATGCATTGTATATATCCATGTCACATCATGATACTATATGATATGATTTGGTGCTGTGTCCCCACTCAAATCTCATGTCAAATTGTAATCCCCACAGGTTGAAGGAGAGGCCTGTTGGAAGGGGATTGGATCAGGAACACAGACTCCCCACCTTGCTGTTCTCCTGATGGTGAGTGATTTCTCATGAAATCTGGTCGTTTAAAAGTGTATAGCACTTCCAGCTTCCCTCTCTTCCTTCTGCTCCAGCAATGTAAGACGTGCCAGCTTCCCCTTTGCCTTCTGCCATGATTGTAAGTTTCCTGAGGCCTCCCCAGCCATCCTTCCTGTACAGCCTATGAAACTGTGAGCCAATAAAACCTCTTTTCTTTATAAATTACCCAGTATCAGGTAGTTCTTTATAGCAGTGTCAGAATGGACTTATACATTTTACATATGTTTATACATAGGTGACATAACAGGCATGTATGTGTATATACATATTTATTTGTGTGTGCATGCTCACACACACATGTGCAGACACACACACTTTCAGATTGGCAATGCAGATTGAGAGTATTTAGGCCTTCCGGCACCTATCTCTCTTAAGGCAACTGAATCCCAATTAGCTACATATTCCCATCAAAGATATGGCTCCCTGAGGGAAGCTGTGATTCAATTAAAATGTGACATATGTTATATGACATATGATCAATATGTGATGTATGATATATATGCACACAAATATATTTATATAATTCTCTTTAATAGATAATTAATATATGATTATATATATATAATTCTCATTAAAATGCATGCACCAGAGGAATAAATTTTAAGCTGAATTTCTAAGGAGAGGACTTGATACTATGCTTGAGAAGGGGAATTAATATTATTTAAATGAGGAAAATGGCATATGTAAAACCATAGGGATTCAAAGGAATTTGCTAGATTTGGAAAATGGCAAATATTATCAATGTAAAAACAATCCTTATTAATTATCAAGGTTTAGTTTGGGAGTGAGCCAAGATGAGTCAGGCCAGAGGATTTTTGAGCTAAGAGTAAGTCATATCTACTGTAAACCCTGGGCTTGTGGGCACATTACATTGCATTTAACTATTTATTTTGAAAGAGTAATAGATTTATAGGAAGCTGAAAAGATAATTTAGAGAGCTGCCTATATCCGTCACACAGTTTTTGCCAAGGGTAAAAGCTTACATAATTATAGTACAGAATGAAAACTGGAAAATCAACATCGGTACAATTAAGATTTTGCCAGTTTTACATGGATTTCTGTGTGCGTGCGTGTGTGTGTGTGTGTGTGTGTGTGTGTGTGCATTTAGTTCTATGCAATTTTAGCCCAGGTGTCAATCGGTGGAATCACTGAGTCAAGGAACAGGACTGCCTTATCAACACAGGAGTCCTCTTTGTGCTACTCCTTTGCAGTCACACCCATTTCCTTTCTCCTCCACCATCCCAAAACTTGCATCACGAATCATCTTCCATCTCTATCACTGTTAGTTTAACAATGTTCCAGGAAGGGAACCATACAGTATACAACCTTCTGATATTGGCTTTTTAATTCAGCATAATGTCCTGGAGGGCCACCTAGTTGTGTACAGTGATAATTTGCTCTTGCTTAATGCTGAGTTGTATTCCATTATATGGATGTGGAGCAATTCCTTCAGACATTTATTCATTGAGGTTGTTGATTTGTGTTGTTCTTGGTTCAGATTTTTGTTTGATGTAAGTTTTCATTTCTCTGGGCTATAGGACCAGGAATGTAACTGAAGGGTGGTATTCTATGCCCATGCTTGGCTTTTTAAGAGTGTCAAATGATTTTCTGGAGCATTTGTACCATTGGCATTCCCTAGGCAACATACAAGGATCCAGTTTCTCTGTATCCTTGATAGTACTTGGTATTGTTACTTTAGTATTATTATTTTTTTAGCACTTCAGGTAGGTATGTAATTAGATCAGTAGGTATGTAATTAGATCCCATTGTGATTCTAATTTGCATTTCTTTAATGGGAAATAATCTTGAGTATATTTTAATATACTTATTTGCCATCCATATATCCTCTGGTAAATGGCCTATCTTTTGCCCATTTTCTAATTGAAGTATTTATATTTACTGTTGAATTGTTTGTATTTACTGTTGAATTTTGATAGTTCTCTGCATCTTTTATTCAGATATGCGGCTTGCAGTCTTGCAAGTATTCTCTCCCAGCATGTATCTCGTTTATTTTTTCACATTCTCTTAACGTGGTCATTTGCAGAGCAAAAGTTTTACATTTTGATGAAGTTTAATTTCTCAAACTTTTAATTTATGGATTATGTTTCTACTGTAACATCTAAAAATATTTTTTCCCTAGTCCTTTCCTTGAGTCTAGAGAAATCCAGCTTTTCTTGGGTCTTTTTGTTTTTGGTCTGTATTTGTTGAAATTTATGTTTTGCACACTTCTCCAGTGTCCCATTCGAGATATAAAGGAGGCAAAAGAGAAACCCAGGGGACTTGCCACTGTGCTGTTTCTAAGGCCCAGGTCCCCTAGCTCATTGCATTCTTCCTTCCACCATTCATCAATATATGTTTATTTTATATAGGAAGTCTGGGATTGTTAGCCACTCTTAGTGAGAAAGAGTGTATTATTATATTATCTTATATTAGGGAGAAATTTGTCTATTTCATCTTGTCTGGAACCAGAAGTTGGTCCATAGCATTTTGATTCTCCTTTTTTGTCCACATACGTTTCATTCTGGGAATCTTTGATAACAGTTGATGAATGTAAATATTTAAAATGAATTTTATCAGTATTGGGTTTTTGTGAATAAAGTATTTTCTGTAGCAAATCCAATTAAATCCATTTCAAATGAAAATAGAAACACTTGAAATATTTAACTGCCATATGGAAAGCTGGTCAAGGAACTATTTTACCGAAACGGTTTTCATCAAGATCCATTTCCCCAAGTAAGTTTTGCAGTCAGGTTTTGATTCATAGATCAGTATTTTGTCTACACACCATTTATTAAATTTGGCCTTTGCGAATTTTATACTTTCTATCGTGGTCATAGTAGTTTTTAACTCTAATATTTTCTAGATCAGTTTTTACAGATCCGAAAGTGCCAAGAAAGTTTGATTCTTCTGACAGTTTATAGCAAGCATTTTAATGATTGCTGCTTTTATTTTGTACTGATTTGATTCTGCCACACTAAATTATTATGAAGGGAGAATCATGTATTGGTTTCTGGTGTTCATTTCTTAGCAAATCCTTAAGAAAAACCTTTCCCCCTCTATTATCCAAGATGGCTGCATCGTTTAGGACTGGACAGCCTTTCTCTCAGGATGTACATTAAAAAAAAACTGAACCTGTATTCTTAACAACCTCCAGAAGTTCCATCTTCTCCCCAGAACTCCTGGGCACCCTCCGGAAGGTCTACCCAGGTCTGAATGCGGGAGGAGCTGAGGGCTCAAGGAGGAGCCAGCTGCAAAGATACTGCTGCCTGTGCCTGAGCGCAAGGAGGTGGTGAAGGCAGGAGAGGGCTGGTCTGGAAGTCAGCTGGGAAGGAGCTGGCCGTGGTTGCCACAGCGCAGGAGTCAGGGGGAAGACGTGAGCAGACGCACCGAGGGGCCAGCATAACGGAGACTCCTTTGACAACATGAGGACATCCAAGTTTGTACAGTCACTTTCCTTAGCCCCCGTCTCCTCCCCCGAGCATCTCGGTGAGTTTCACAGGAGCCTTCCACTTTGCCATACCCGTGCTTGTCCCATGGCACTGTCAGGGAGTGTGCCGCTCAATTCCTTCTCGTCCTGACTATGCCTTCAATCAGCAGTGACACAGCAGCTTCAAGAGGAACAGACTGCGAAGGCAGAGCCAGTGTGTCCCTGGGCTCCCCTCATCCCTGGCTCCCTCGGGGATGGAGGTTTCTATCCACCTGCAATGTTGTCTCCTAACAGTTTTCTTCTGGTGGAGGCACTGCCGGGACTCCAGGGAGTCAGGCTGGGTTGAGGTGTCTCTTTCAGGATGACGGGGGCCGAGGAAGACAAGAGCATCCTGCAGAACAAAGAGGACAGCCACAGTCAGCAGCACTCGGGTTCCCGGGGCACCTCTGGAAACCTTCTCACCAAAGCACCACCACCTGTGACCCTGCTCTCCAGGCAGCCAGGTCGGGAGCATACCCAATCAAGTCCCCAGACCAGAGACTTCTGTCGCCCTCTGCCTAAACCCCTTCCTGGGTCAATGTCCAACTCTACGGATCCGTCTAAGACTTCTCAGGGCGGTGCCCTTCTGCTCCGGCCTGCAGCCTCCTGGCTTCAGTGACTCGCCACTTTCTCACTGGGTTTTCTCTTCCTTCCAGGCTTTTTTCCTGCTACCTCACCTGTTTCACCCTTTTCCCTCTGCCAGTGGAGAGTCCCCAGACAGAAATCTGGATGTGTTGCGGCCATAGCTCAGCAGCCCCGGTGGTTCCCCACTGCCCAGGAAAGAACTCAGAGGATGGAGTTCAAACTGCTAACACTAACTAAGGTCACCCAAAGGTCCCCAGATGTCCAGCTTCTTGGAGTCTCCCTTTTGCTCTAAGTTTAAAAAAAAAATCAGGACTGAAATGTTGCATAAAGTCCAGTTTCCTTCCTGAGGGCTTCCAGGGGTCCTGAGGGAGGCTGACATTTCCTGTCCATCTTTCACTCTTCACTGCTGTTCCAGACCTTGAACATGGTCCTTCTTGCTGCTGCAGGTTATGGGCCTGTGCGCAGCCCCTAAATGCACACAAGCACTGGGCTGCAGCATCTAACATACTTGACCGAAGATTTAGGGATGAGATAAAGGAATGGTCATTATGAAAAAGGAAAAAACAGACTTAACATTATACATCTGGTTCCAGCATCGTAAGATTCTCTATCCATCTGTATCCTTTTCTGCCAAGTCCCATGCCTGGAAGGGACAGATGATGAGGTGGAGGCAGCAATTTGGGACCTTGTGTTGGCAGTCCATGTAACTGTTTATTGGGGTGACATGAGACTTTCAGGATGGAGTGACTGGAGAGTGAAGATGGGCTGTGCTAGAAATCCGAACCCTGAGGGCAGGTTCCAGCCGCTAAGTTGCATGGCAGCGTGCCTCGTTTATGTTTCTCTTACCTCCATTTCCTTGTCTGAGAAATGGGAATAATAACCCTGGCCTTACTGACTTCCCGGAGTTATGAGAATCAAATGAGAAAATGCAGGCAGCTGTAAAAATATAAAAGTGGAGGATCTGCATTCACCAATTCCTTAAGGAAATGGGGCCAGAGTTGAAGGGCAGGCCAGACCCCCATCCATGCAGACTTTACCGTTCAATCCCAAGACCACAATGTGTCTAAAACATTATGAATTTAGGAAATGCCTTTTCAATATGGTGAAGAAAATAGGAAGACCCTGGCGGCAGTAAAGCCCAGAAGAGCTGCAGCCGCTTCCGATGAAAAGCAAACCACCTGAGCTTCCTACGGCCCTGACGTTGGAAACAGCCACAGCACGGAAGGTGACAACTGCCTCTGGGCGTTCACAGCTTGGGGCAATTGGGAGACTTTACTAGGACCCAAAAAACCTACTTAACCTGGAGCATGAAGCATGGTTGAGTGGGTAACCAGGAAGGAATCTCTCCTCACTCCCTTCTGGCCTGCTGAGGGATCCCACTGTGGATAAATGTACCCAGAAACCTCAGGAGAGGAGCTGTAGGTGGGGGGGTCAGCGAATCGCGTGTTTTCAGGATGACCCCTGGACCTGTGGTTGGTGGCATCAGAGACCCACTGGCTGGCTGTAGCAGCCCTGGGGCAAAAACAAATACCACCCCGCCACAGCCACATCCAGTGGGAGGCTGAAGAGCTGGAACCACAGGCTGTTCCCAAGGGACGGGGACAAGCCCCACAGCCACTGTGTGATCCATAGCCACAGGACCCAGGAGGCTGCCATGGTCCCAAAACAGCTGAGCTACAGAGCATGTCTCTGAAGGGAGCCCTTCCTGGAGAGAGGAGAGGCGTGCCTCCTTCCTTGCTCGCCCGGTGTGTTCAAGGTGCCCTGTACCTCTTTTTCCTATGACTCCATGTCAACGAAGAAGGTTGACATGCTTCCAAGGCCCACAGGAACATTCTCCACCAGGCTGAACAGCAGGAAGGCCAACTTGAACCCTGACAACTTCATAAGAGTTTCTTACAGACATGCATTCAGGTTCCAGATAAGGTCTCCCTCCAACTGGGAATGTGTATTAGTGACCTGCCGAGGACCTGGAGATTGTTTCTTAGCAGCTCGGGATGTCTTGGGGTGTGTCCTTGTTCCAGCCCAGAAACACCTCGGGTGGGGATGATGATGCCCCCAAGGTACTCATCTGTAGCAGCCTCCCCATATCCTGAGGCTGTGAGCGGAGCCTGTACCAGGCTGTATCTCTGTGTCGCCATCCCAGCCACTGCCTGCTGCTCCGGGAGATGACAGTGGCGAAGATGAACGTGGGATAAAAATAGCAGGCTCGGGAACAGACTTCATTAAGCATTCGATTGTCTTTGCCCCAAATGATATTCCTGGGAATTTTGCTTCAAATCATTTTGCACTATATTTTAAAGCAAAAACAAAAACAAACCTGAAACTCATCCCAACCGATGGCTACTGGCAGACGTCTGTGTTTTAATTCTGTATCGAAGGAAAGGACTTGAATTCTAAATGGGTTTGCAGTTGACTTTATTTACAAATCCATTTTAAAATGGGGATTTTTTTCCCCCAAATATGAATGAACTAGTTAGAGCCTGAAAAATTGGAAACAAAAACCAAATTGCCTGTGATATTCATTGTATAGTCTGGCATGGTTGTAGTACAGGTTGACTTTAAATTCAAGGAAAATGTGCTCCAACTAGGATCAGCCATATGCATGTTTTAGGGCCTTTTTCTTTTCTTTAAACTCTGCCCCCTTCCCTGCCGTCTTGTTCTCACGCCCACTCTCCTCCCCATCTCCATATTAAAGTGAGACTTTCAGAAACTGTTCAAGGAGAAGCAGCTTTTCTTGTAGAAGCCATTATCCTCTTTGTTCTTGTGAAGTTTTGGGTGAGCCTGATTGAAAGGAAGGGTGCAAAAACGGTCACCCACATTGTTCTGGAACAGAGAACCCAGAAGTCCCCATGGCTTGTCTCTAAGTCACATCCACCCTCGTTTTCCCTCTACTCTTGGAGGGTCTGCCTAGAGGAGCTGCTGCATTCTGCCTCTAGCACCTCCTCTTCCAAGAGGGCTTCCTTTTCCTCACCCTTTTCTGTCTTTGTGCTTTTGCCACAGGCTGGCCTTGTACTCTCTCTCCAGCCTGGAGGGCAGGTTCAAAGACTTGCTCTTTACCTTTCACTTAGCAAGAATATGTCTTAAAAGTTTAACACACATTCACGCCTTTCCAGAACAATTAAATTCGCTGTTGGCAAAGTGTCCCCCACAAGCTAGAAGGGACCAAGATTCAAGTTAAAATCTATACACTTCTCGTAGCAATTAAATGGGGTAAGTGAGAACTGGGTGGGTGTTTTTTCTTTCTAATTGAGAGGGTGTTGACCCCACGGCTGACCTGGGAAGAACCTAGGTCTGGGACTCGGAGCATCTTGTGACACACTGCCATTGAGCTTCTTTGAACCTCCATCTCCTCGTCTTTAAGAAAGGCGCAGACACACCCATCAGCCCCTCTCTCAAGCCAGTTACAAGGACTGAAAAGGCCTCATCTTTCTCACTGTCCCTAGTCTTCACAATACTATTAGAAATGATCTGAAGACAAATGGGAAATTTACTGACAGTCAAAACAACCACCTCTCTCCAACATCTGAACAAAGACCTCGTGCTATCATCACTTCTGCAAGCTTCTTTCTACAGACAGGGAAGCCCCAACCTAACCTCGTAGGATATTTTAGCTTTATCCATTACAAGAGAAGACCTCAAACCTGGCAGTCATTCATTGGAACTCCTGTAATTCCTCTGCACAGCGAAGCAATGCCTTCATTTCTAAAGCGGTGCAGAGTCGGAAGCCCAGAGAGTCTGAGTAGCTCACCCAAGGTCATGCAGCCAGTCAGTTGCAGGGGATGAAGTTATAAGAGGTCAGCCCGGCTCATGTGAGCCTCTCACAGGCAGAAGATTATATGCCAGCATCGAGGCTGGGTGTGGAGCTCCCTGATTGACACGTTACAAGGACAGGTGTGAGGGTCTGAGTCCCATCACCTGTCAGGGAGCAGAATGAGGGTTCTGTCCTCCTCCTTCCTAATTTGTTTTATCCTCACTGTCACCTTCTGGGGACAGCCCGAACTTCCCCACCACCCTCCCGCCTTCCACCTGGCTTTTAAGACTCTTTCAGTATTTAGGTTGGAGCATCTTCTGCTGTTCAACAACTGGGAATAAGTATGAGCATTCCAAGGGAGTGGTTTCCATGGCAACAACAACCTCATGGAAGGTTTCAGAACTTTTACCTCCTACTCATAGTACTGCAGAAATTCAGAAAGCATAAGGCATAAAGATGAGTGCTAATTATCTGACCTGAATTTGCTGTGGTGGGCAGAAGAAAGAAGAGTGCAATACAGTCTGGCAGGCATTCCTCATTGGCACAGATTCAAATTACTTTCTGAAAGTGAATCATTGTCAGATTATTATAATTTTCTGTTAGAGGTGGCACCAGGCGTCAAACAGAGGTGCACTGTGGAAGGCTCTGCCTCGTGACTTTGAGGGTGCAGAGTTGTTTTCTGGCACTGCCTTTTGGTCAACTTGGCAGAAATAATGATCATGTTGGTTAGGTTGTCTCTATCCGTCTGTTGTCTGTGGCGTAGCAGAATAGCCTGTGATAATCAGTTAGAACTGAAACATAGATCATTGAAATCCTAAACAGTTGGTCTTAGATTTCTGAGTGCTGAGGCTGACTAGGTGGATGGACTTTATCTCCTGAGATGAAGAGTCCATTCGTCCACCTCTATAATAATGGAATATACATTCCAAATGAGCCTCAGAAAGGCTATGAAAAGCCATATCAAGAGATTCTCTCTTGTTCAAGATGCTTCTGGAAAACACTACCTATGAAAACAAATTATCCTCTTTCATTACTTTGGGGCCTGTAGGGTGGTTATCTCATGTACCCAGGACCAAAGCCAAGTGCTGTTTGAACATGGCATAGACTGGAAGCTACAGGCACAGATCCTAGAGCCAGAGGACTCCCACAGAGCAGCCTTGGACAAGGTGCCTAACCTAGATTTCCTAACCTGCAAAATGAAGATAATAAAATGACCCTCCTAATAACATTTCAAAGAAAATTACATATAAATTTTCATCCTATAATAATAGTAGAAAACCTTGCCTTTCATAAGCATTAATGAAAAATTTGACACAGGCCAAATGCAGTGGCTCAGGCCTGTAATCCCAACACTTTGGGAGGCCAAGGCAGGAAGATTGCTTCAAGACCAGCCTGGGCAACATAGTGAGATCCCATCTCTACAGATAATTTGAAAATTAGCTGGGCGTGGTAGCATGTGCCTGTGACCCTAACTACTCAAGAGGCCAAGGTGAGAGGATTGCCTGAGCCCAGGAGGTCAAGGCTACAGGGAGCTATGGTGGTGCCACAGAGTGAGACACTATTTCAGAAAAAGAAAAGGAAAGGTGACAAAGATTGATGTAGAGATCCAAGGAGTAGCATTGCTTTGGTAAAGAAAGAATTGCAGTTTGGGTACTCTGAATCAGGACAACCCAAAATGTATCCTGTAAGACAAGCACATGGGAAGTTTCTTACAGAAGATTTCTACACAAAGTTGGTTCTGAGGGTAGTTCATTGGCTGGGAAGAAATCCTAAATGGCAAACCCATTCTTACTGGTTAGTTAATTAGGATACTTCCAGCTGAGAGATGTTGAAGGCCAAGGAATCCTGACTTCATTTTTTTTTTCAAGTCTACTTGAATATTCTGTGGTTTGACCCTTAGCAGGTGTGAGTGTACTCCTCCTGCAATTTCTGACTCCACTTTAGGAAACCTTAGCCTTAGTTACTTCATTTTCTTTCACATAAGCCATCTCTTTTAATCTATACTTTTTAGCTTGAAATTTCGCACTGGAAATAATTTATCATCAAGAAGTAAACGTGAAGACAGACCATGATTTCCTTTACGTGTTTAGACTAAAAAGCTGTAGCATCAGTTACATGCATTCTTACAGACTATGTTGCCATCACAGTGTATTTACTATAACATGAATTATGACATATTCACCATAAAAGGGCACTTGTACAAAACAATTTGGGTTAAAATCAGGTGCTTAGAAAGGCAGCAATGCGTCTGCCTTCCCTGGACCTTTCCTCACTGAACTTTTATTATTGCTTGAGGATGTCCATTCACTTTGGCCCTTAAATGGTCTCCCATTGCTTCCTAGTTCTATCTTTTCCAGTGAGACATGAGAACCATTGAATGAACGAATTATCACTGATTTGTCTTTTATGCCACTTTCATTTATTCAACAGATATAATTGTCAGACCCAGCATTTGTGCCTTCTCAAATTCTCTTGTCCATACCTCGTGACCCAGGTCCTTGGGCTATTTCCTGACCCTCGTCATTCCCATGGTCACATGGGTTTTGCAGGCAATGTCGTCCAGCCGTCTGGAACAGACACATCCAGTGGATAAGCCTTGAACTTCATGGTTTGCAATCTGGCTTCTTCAAGTGATGAAACCCAGAAGTGAAACAGTGTTAATTTTACACTGGGGGCCTTTTGACCTATAGGAGAATTAGACAGGGGATAAGGAATGTACGAGTTCATTCGCACACCGCCATAAAGATACTACCTAAGCCTGGGTAATTTATAAAGAAAGAAGGTTTAATTGACTCACAGTTCCTTATGGCTGGGAGACCTCAGGAAACTTACAATCATGGCAGAAGGTGTGAAGGGGAGGCAAGGCATGTCTTACATGGTGGCAGGAAAAAGAGAGAGAGAAGGGGAAAGTGCCAGACACTTGTCAAACAACCAGATCTTGTGAGAACTCCCTCATTATCATGAAAACAGCATGAGAGAAACCACCTCTATGATCCAATCACCTCCCACTAGGTCCCTCCCTTGATATGTGAAAATTACAATTTGAGATGGGATTTGGGAGGGAACACAGAGCCAAACCATATAAGACAAAGAAGTACCTATCCATTGCTGCATTCAGTGAATCACTCTATGCATAGCTTTTACTTTAAGCTGTCAGGTGACATCCACCTGTCTGGGAGAGTCACCTGTCAAGCTTAGAGTTCACTGAAAGCAGGCTGGGGTGTAATACATCACCTTGTTTTTGCTTACCACCTGCCTCTAATTTAATTCTCTCTTCCCTCACTCTTGCTGCCCTGGTATTTCACTTTTCTGTGAAACATTGGCACAAGCCAATGTGAAACTCAAGCCTTGCCTCAAAAGTTCTAAGCTAAAACAGGAACGTACATATGTTGCAGAAGCTGTAAGCCTTGGGGTAAATGGGTCAACAAGAAAGGCAGGACCTGTGCTCCAGTGAAGCCTACATCTTCAAGGGTACATAACAGACTTTCTTGAGTTAATGCAAGCTGGCATGTATTACAGCTAATGCAAAAAGATAGCTGATTTTAAGTGGCTGAAGAGAAATTAAGAAACAAAAGAGAGTGTCAGGTTTCTAGTATTTTGACAACTGATTTTCAGCATCAAGTAATCAGGTTGTGTAGTGGGGTGATGGATGGTGGCAGGGAAGCCACAGCGGGCTCCTGACTGGTATCCTACAAGGGAGGAGGCTGCGGGAAGATGCCCTGGGGCCATCCCCGTCCAAATGGTATGTACGGGCAAACTTTTGAGCTAACTCAGAGGTTATTTGGAAAGCTGAGGTGGAGCTATCTGTGCCCCTTGCCCAACTCCCATAACATGCACAGACACGCCCATGCACACACACAACATGGGCACTTGATGTCATATATTCACCCAGTGCTACGGGAGGCCTACCGGCCAATGCACCATGAATCATCTTCACGGCTGCAATCCTTTGTAGACAGAGTAGCCAGGGAAAGGGGGCTGCATACTGGAAGGAGCTTCAAGTTCCAGGCCACCCTCAGCCTACTGGGAGCAGAGGGCTTGGATCACTAAGGCATTTATCTGCAGGCACACAAAAGACATGCCCTCATGACCTCAGCTAGCTAAGCCAGCTTCTCATCCATCGATGGCACGCAGGATTACCCCAGGGCCTTTTCACCCAGTACACAACTCAGTATCAGCACCCACAACTACGGAAGCTTGTTTCCAGGGATTCTTGGGTGGGGGTGGAGAGACAGAAAGAGTCATTTCTCCATTGATGACAAACACACAGCTTGAAGTCATTTCAGACTCTGCCCAGCGGTACCCTTCTGTGATATTGCAGTCAAAGAGGCCTGCTCTACCCAGAGAAGCCACGAGGCCGCCGAGCTTACAAGAGCAACGACTGCTTTACCAATTAGGTTGACTCTGCAGACCCAACAAATCATGAGGTAGAAATGCCTGCATGGGAAGGTCTTAACCTTTTAGGTTGACATTAAATTGGAAGAAACTGCTCGCGTTAGAAATAATTACTGCTGATAATGAATACAATTAAGCATAAAAGAATCTTTATAACTCTGGTACCATTTGTGCACTTAGAAATCAGCTCATATTTTTCCCTTCACAGATGTTACAATAATGGTGTCAACACTTTTATTTCTTTGTCCATAAGCTGAAAATTATGGCTGTTTCATAAATTGCTAACGTGCTCGGAAGATGGAGGCCCAGCTGCAGGGCACATGAGTTCAGACTTCTGCTCCAGCTTCATGTTTCACAATGACCTCAGTTTCCTGTGCTGAATGGGAACCGATGCGAGTAAGTACTTGTAAAACTGTTTTTGAAGAGTGAAGCTATGAAGAGGTGCTGCGTGTCAAACATCTGCTTCGTCCATTACACTCAACTAGGAGCTGGGAATGTACAGTAGGGCAAGATGCATCAATAAATTAAAATTCTCCTGTGAGCACACTTTCTAATTGTGTGCCAATTTGAACCACGGAAAAAAAAGACGCTAAGCTAGAAAAGAAAAGAAAAGTTGTTTTGCTCGCTCTACCAGAGCTGGCTTGGGCAACAATCACGATAATCTGATTTTCTTCATGTAAATGATGGGTTTCTTTATCAAATCATACCCAGCGTTCCATGGTTGATTTGTGTAATTTAGAGGCTACATAAAACAATGAGGGTCCTATTCTTTGAAATGCCATGTTCATTTTCTGCAATGATATAATCTTTAAAATACTTTGATGATATAATCCTCAAAAGACCAGAAAGATGGAAGAAAATAAATAAAGTGTCATTAAAGCTAAGTGTGTAGGCTACAGATGGCACAAATACTCCAATAGTTATTTATTATCTGGAATTCAATACTGTTAATTATGTTAGATTACGTCACCGTACCTGGAACATGAAGTTTCTCAAAACTGACGTAATGCATTAATGAGAGAACAATATGTAGAAATAGAATGGAGTTTGGAAGGTTTTTGAGTGGGTTGCTGCAGGTTCCTCCTGTAAATAAGTGGTTCAGGTAGAAGACATTCCCTGCCCCCTCACACACATGCACACCCACCGCGGCCCATCCGAAGCCAGGCAGGTCCACGCGGCCGGACGACCGAGTCAGGAAATTGGAAATGGAATGCTCAGTAATCCGCACAGCCTTTCCCCTTGTCCTGGCGTGTTCCCCTTCACATCATATATCAGAGACGGTGCAGATTGTTTATAACCCCACATCATTCCTGGTACCGGAGGCCAGGTCTCTGTGCTGGGTGGGGTTTGGCCCAGCAATGCGAACCACGTGCAAGGCTGTGTGTGCAGCTAGGAGCAGACAGGGAGTGTGCAGCTTGCAGCTGGGAAATTCAGAATCTGCCCTGCAGAATCACACCTAAGCTCCCTCTGGGACAGACCAGGAGCCTGGCCCATCTTTGTTAGAGGGTGCAGAGACGATGAAAGACACAACCGCGTCTCCTCCTGGGTGGCACTTTAGAGCACCCATCACCCTCAACCCACAATCCTGGGAAAAGTAACTATAAATACTTCATGAGCCAAAGACTCTGTATGTTTGCTGAATTTCCCCTAAATAAATCAGCGACAACAGATAAATTATGTCTCTTCACCTCAGTTTCTCTTATGCATAAAATGAATCATGTAATGCTGATAGACAAGAACGGAATTCAATCTTTGCATCCCCTTTTAAAAATTCTGATACTAATCTGAGATGATAAATTAGAAAGCTTATTCACATTATGCAAAATTATTCAAAACAGATGGTGAAGTCAATTTAAAGGCTACTTTTTTTTTCTATTTCTAAGAACAAATGCTGTTACAGAGAAGCAAAAGAGTAGATTTTTAATCTGTTTGCCCTTTGAAATGACCACCCACAACCTCCCTCCAATTACCTGTGCCCTCTGATTGGGGTCCTGGGAGCTGACTTTATGAGTTAGAGGCTGTTTGCATTGTCACCAGACTATGCAGAAAGCCACGTGCCTTTCTAGTTTCTAATTGGCTTGTTAAGCAAAGTGAGCATTCAATAAATATTTGGCTTCAAAGTCATTGTTCTTAACCATCACACTCAAGTGAGATTTGCTCATTCAGGCAAACCTGGGCTTGAACCTCAACTCTACCATTTACTAGCTGGGTGACCTGGTCAAGCAAACTAGAACATCCCCACACCTCATATTCTTCATCCCTAAAACAAGGGTAATTGTGCCTAGAGGGCTGCTGGGAGGATGAATGAGTCAACGCAGAGTTATAAGCACCATTCCTGGAATGTGGGAGGCACTCTCCAGAGTACCTATTACTATTACTGTTGTTATTAATATTCAAATGATGAAATAATAAAAGATTTCCTGCCCATTTCCCACTCTATCCTTTATCCACCTACCTTAGTGTAATTATAGTTAAACCAGTTTGCCACAAATAAAGAGAGATATGAAGCTTACCCTGTGAGAGCTGTGCAGTGCTGTGATTTTATCTTAGTCACTGCTATGTGTTATTATTAATTACCCTGAAGTGATTAATATCACGTTCCTCCACTGCAGCCCATTTAAGCAGTAGTCATTGAAGTTTTGGAGCACAGAGCAAGATCTACAAACACAATACTTCATAAGAAAAGTTGGATGAATGCTTGTGAATTAATAAGGAAGAAAGTGTACAAGGAAGCTGAATTGAGTCAGTTTCTTCCAAAGTTAGGAAGGTGCAGAAAAAAACTAGAATAGTCCCAGATGCTCAAAAAGTGACTAGATAATTCCTGATGTTTGCACACATAAAACCAGGTGCCTCTGCTCTGACATTTACTAGAATCCCACACACACACATCCAAAGATTCACATACACAAAATCTGAGTCCTCCACCCCACAATGAACTATCAGTTGCTGGGAAGACAGTATTAATGGGTACTTTTTAATAATACTGTGAAGTTTAAATCTCTAACTATACTTGTGAATTTGTTCATTTTCCCTTTTAGTTTTGACTGGTTTTGTTTGTGTATTTTGAAGCTCTGTTATTAAGCTCATACACATTTTTTAAAGTTAGGTCTTCTCAATGAAGTCACCTCTTTATTATTGTTTAATGCCTATATTTGTCTCTGGTAATATTCCTCACCCAAATCTACTTTATGTGATACTAAAATAGCCACTCCAGCCTCTTTTTAAAAATTAGTGTTTCTTTGGTTTATCTTTTTTCATTCTTTTATTTTTAAGTGGTATGTGTCTTATTTGAAGTACGTTTCTTGCAGATAGGATATTACTAGGTCTTGTTTTTATGTCTAATCTGATTATATCTGCCATTTACTTGGGGTGCACAAATCATTTCTATTTAATGTAATTTCTGATGCGATTGCATTTCAATAGATCATGTTGCATTGGTTTCCTGTTTGTTCTACTTATTCTTGTTCCCTTTTTCTTCATAACCTCTCCTTTTTGTATTAATTGCTTTCATACTTTTATTTTATCATCACAGTTGGCTTATGAGTTATCCTACTTTTTTACTCTTTATGATTTCTCTAGAACTTATAATATACATCTTTAACTTCTCAAAGTCATCTTCAAATACTGCTGTACTACTTTAAGTATTATATGCTAACCTTATAACAGTAAACTTCCATCTCCTCTGTCCCCTCCTTTTTGCTTTTGTTGTCATACGTTTTATTCTGTGTTATAAATCCACAATACATTTTTACCATTTTTTCTTTAAACACTCAAATATTCTTAAAATAAAATACATTTAAAAATTATTTTATATTTACCATCATTTTAAAATTTCTGGAGGTTTGCATTTCTTTGCCTAGAACCAAATTTCCAATTGGTATCATACTGCTTCTAGCTGAAGAACTTCCTTTAATGCTTTTTGTCATGCAGCTTTGACAATGAATTAGCTTAGCTTTTGCTTGTATGAAAGAGTCTCTGTTTTACCTTTCTTTTAAAAGATATTTTCTCTGGCTATAAAATTTTCATTTGGCATTTTCCCCCAGTGCACTAAAGGTGTCACTCTGTTATTTTCTGGCTTTCAAAGTGTCTGACAGGAATTTTCCTGTACTTCTCATCTTTGTTGCTCTCTATATAATGTTTTCTTTCTGTGACTGTCTTCAGGATTTTCTCCTTGTTGTTTTTTTCATGGTTTGAACTGGCATGTGTTAAAGTGTGTGTGTGCACACGTGTGTGTGTGGGGGGGGTGTGTTTAATCTACCCTTCTCAAAGTTCTTTGAGCTTCTTGGTTTTGTGGTTGACTGTTTTTCATTAATTTCAGAAAATGCTTATTATCCCTTCATGTGTTTTATTTGCTTTTTTCCCTCTTTCCTCCTTCTGGAATTGTATTTGAAAGTATATTAGACCATCTGATACTGTCTCATCTCTCTTGGGCATTCTGCTCCATGTGCCCCACCGCCACTCTTTTCCTTTTTGTTTTTTAGATTGGCTAATTTCAATGTATTTAGCTCCAAATTTACCACTTTGCCTTGCCTTGCCTAGTCCGCTAACAGTCAATTGAAAGAATCCTTTGTCTGTGATATTGCATTTTTTATTGCCAGAATTTCCATTTGGCTCTATTTTAGAGTCTCCATCACTTATCTGGACTTCCGTCATTTCTTTATGCAAATTGTCCACTTTTCCAATAGATCCTTTAACATATTGGTGAGAGTTATTTTGAAGTCCCTCTCTGTTAGTTTTAACAGTTGAGTCATCTCTGGTTCTGTTTCTATTGACTATCTTACTCTTGAAGGCTTCTTTTTCCTTTGCTTTTGAGTGTGTATGTGTGTGTGTGTGTGTGTGCATGCGTGTGTGTTTAATAATATTTAATTGCCTGAAGGATATTATGGGTAGAAGTATAGTAGATACTGAGGCAAAGAGTATTTGTACTGTAAATGGGCATGCTTCTTCCTATGCCAGGTCATTATTTTGGGATGTTGAGTCAATCTAGGTGTTAGCTGAGTTGCATTTGGGTTTTGTTGTTGCTACAGTTACATTTAGTGTACTACAGACTTAAAATTTCTCTAACTATGAGCTGCTACTAGCTTGTCTAGGCTGCCTGAGGGTCTTTTAATGTTTTTACTTTATCTTAAGCTGTCAACAGCCCCTGCATGGATATACACAGCGGGGGTCTCTCTCTATGATGTGTGCTCCCCAGTGCTTGACTACCGTTTCCTGTATTCTGAGCAAGGCTCAGGGTGGGATTAGGAGACAATTGTCAGTTCTCTTGGTCTAGCCACAGCCCTAGGCCAGCCCTCTGTGTCTGTAAACGAGGGTGGAGTTTTCTTAGTGTTCTCATCCCTTGTTAGTGCACCAGATTTTGCCATACACGTACAAGAAAGACTATGGAGGAAGAAAGTTTCTTATTTCTTTCCCAGGAACAGACTTCAAACTCTTGTTTGGCGTAGGGAATATTTTCTGGTTCTTCCTCGGGAAGAGGTAGGTTTTGTTTCTACCTATTCTATGGAGGAGATGGATCTTCGTCTGTGTCCTGGGGTTGGAAAGAGGTTTCCTGGCCCTTCCCCAATAGTTTAAGACTTTTCTTTAATGTGAAAGAATATTCTAGGAAGTAGGGTTTTGTGCATCTATGTCAATGGGGGATCCCACAAATCCACTTTCTGCCCCAGCCTTTCTTGTAAGCATCTAGCGGTGGCCTGAGAAAAAGAGCCTATAAATGACTGTGGATGCTCTCTCTGTGTCTGGGGCACCTACAGAACTCACTTACGCCTAGTGTTCCATTATTGGAATGCTAAGCTTGTGGGAGTTATTTATACCCTACTGCTTGAGATAATCACTAAAGTCTGATTTTTCCACACAAAAAAATGTGCAACCTCAGGCATCAATGAGTTAAAATTCTCGTTAAATCCCATACTCAGCCTTTAAGAGTCTGTTGGAACTTCAGCTTTTTCCTCCTTACTTGTTCTCATGGTTTCTGCTTCCTTTCCCCACACCCCATCAAAAATGAAGCCAGGAATGTGTCTTATATCTCTTAGTAGAGGCTTGTCACCATTCAGATTTCAGTTTACCTTGCTGCTTTACGATCTCAAGAAAATGTAAAATTTATAGTGTCCAACTTTTTTTTCTTATTTTTAAGGTGGGAGCAATATTATTGCGAGAATTTCCATATCCTAAATGGAAGCCGAGCTCAGAGGCAGAGGAAATTAGTTAAATGATTTCTGAAGCCTTTTCTCAAGCTCAGAAGGGAAGGAATGGCAGACTTGGTTGAATTCTTAAAGGGATGCCTTCAGTAACTTCTGTTCTGTCTTGCCTGTGCTTCTCCAAACCCAGTTTCTTCTTTGCTCTTGTAGTCACTATGCCTTTCCTTCCCTGGGTCCTTCGGAGATCGGAGAGTGTAAGTAGAAATGGGGTCCTCAGGCAAATCAACAGCAGTAGAGTGAGGTTTTCAATAGTTTTTATTTCAAATTAGAAAACTCAAATTCTATATTATAAATTCTTCTCAACTTTTTTTTTTTTATGGTGGTACTTGCTTTGTTGACTTGAGTGGAACAAATATTTGCCTTGGCTTTAAGATAGAACAGAGAATTGTCATAAAACTTACTCTATTAATTTACTAAAAGAAATGAAAGGTTTGCTTAACAAACACATGGTGGTTTTCAATGTTGTTATTATCCCAGAAAATAGACAAGTAATAGTATTACACAATAGTTGTTGGATAATTATTTGCAGATAAACCATCTTTCCATCTCTGGAAGACATTATTATACTCAGAAAAACTTTGGACTATTTGTACTTACTATTTGTGTAAGTTTTGTGCTTTCTGTTACGTTATTTCACATTAGCAAGATGGAAAAACACACAAAGATAGAAATTCAAATTAGAACATCTATGAGTAGACTGAAAGGAATCCAGGTTCCCTCAAAGATTGGTGAAATAGTCTACCAAACACCCATGTAGTAAAATTATTAGTCTCATTGTTAAGTGGATTTATCTATATCCAGCTGGTCTTCTAGCAGTGAAATCTCATCAGAAATTTAGGAGAAGTCGGAGGTGGGTTCATGTGTGTCGATAAAGGTTGGAATATATGCATATTTAAATTTAACAATGAATATTTTTCAACATTTTAATGGTAAAGGTATTATTGAAGGTATTCAATGCAGATGCGCCAATGGCAACAATGGGATGGGCGGTATTGCCCTGACTGAGCTGAGGTGGTGCAGAGTGCACCAGCCCACCCCAGAGCTGATAATACCTTCCTCCAGTCCCTCCTCCCACCCTGGATCTCACCTCATCATCCCCTCCTTCAGTGGTTTTCGTACTTGGTTCCCCATCCAGATCAGTGACACCTCTGTCCTCCAGGCCCCAACCAGAAGGTGGAGAGGTGTCTCCTGCTTTTATTCACCTCACTCCTCAACAGCGGTGCCAGTGACCAGTCCCTACTGATTCTGCGAACCCTCTCCTTGCCAGCCCATGGTGCAGCCTGCCTTTGGGTTGGTCTCCTTTCCTGAATGCTCAGACCTTTCCTAACTGCAAAACTGATCACGATGCTTCTTACCCAATTCTTCAGCATTCCCCCTAGATTACAAGATGAAGTCTACATTCCTTCTCCTGTAATTAGTGGGCTCTTTGGCCCAGCCCTGAGCACATCCCTTAACTCTCCCTTGTCCCATCCCTCACCCCGGTTAGGCCCAGCTGTGAAGCTCCTAAGACTCGATCCTGCTGCCTCTGGGCTGCTCTCACTCCTTTAACCTGGATGGAGTAAATGGACTAACGCAATGATCAATCCACATTGAGTAATCTAGGATGCCACTGGAAATACTAGAATGATTGTGAGGAAGAACTGGGGTCTGGAGAGAAAAATGTGAGATTGGCAGGTGGGTCAAGCATGGCTGAAAGTCTTGAAAAGATTGAGATGGCCCAGGCACATTTTATAAAGGCAGGGAAAGCAGAGCAGATGGAGTTAAAGGCGTCAGAGCAGCCCACGCCAGCAGGAATTCCTACCTCCAGGCATCAGCTCAAGTTTCCTTCCTCTGGGAAGCCCTCCCTGTTTTCTTCTCTTTCTCTCTCATTCTGTACCGTTAAAAATCTCTCCTGTGCATCACCAAATTAATCAGCAAATGCTCACCTTCACCAATGGCCCATAACAATCGATTGAATTTATTGATTTGAGGTCTGTGATCTCAGCCTGGCATGTACACACCTTTGCCCTTTTGTCAGGGGTGAGTGAGTAGGGCTGGGGACAGGGCCTGCATCTCATTGCATTTTATGTTAGTACCTTGTCGTAATACTTCATGCACATGTAAGTCAGAAGGTACATCTGTTAAATGAATGTAGATTGCCTGAAGAAATGCATTTTTCTGAGATGCCATCTTGCACTTTTGAATAGCAGAGGACAGAGAAGTGGGACTTTGCAAGGTCGGGGATGAGTCCAGAAGCAGATGAGGTATATATAAGCTGGTAGAGCTTTTACCCAGCATTGCAGGGGCAAGGTAAAAACGGGTCGTTAGGATTTGAGAGTCCTTGGAGTGAAATGTGCTGCTACTGTCCCTAAGCCCTCTTGACCTCGTGTACTCTGCTCACTTCCTTTATGAATAGTGCCTGGGCCATCTCAGTCTTTTCAAGACTTTCAGCCATGCTTAACCCACCTGCCAATCTCACTTTTCTCTTTCCAAACCCCAGTTCTTCCTCAGAATCATTCTAGTCTTTACAGTGGCATCCTGGATTACTCAATGCTGATTGATCATTGTGTTAGTCCATTCTTACACTCCCATAGAGACATACGTGAGACTAGGTAGTTTATAAAGAAAAAAGATTTATTCAGTTTGTGATCCTGTGGGCTGTGCAGGCTTCTGCTTCTGGGAAGGTCTCAGAAAACATGTATGGTGGCAGCTGACGGGGAAGACAGTGCATCTTCACGTGGCTGGCAGGAGAGAGAGAGAGCAAAGGGGAAGGTGCCACACACTTTACAACAACCAGATCTCCTGAGACCTCTACCATGAGACTAGCAAGGGAGAAATCCATTCTCATGATTCAGTCTCCTCCAACCAGGTCCCTCCTCTAACACTAGGAATTACAATTTGACGTGAGATTTGGGTGGAGACACAGAACCAAACCATATCAACCATACAGGTGCCTTGACTCAGAACATGCCAAACTGAAGTCATTTTCTCTTCTATTCTCATCTCCTTCCTCAGATGGCTTCCCCACACTTTTTGCCTGTGGGTAGATGCCATCACCACTAACTTTCTGATATCATCTGGGCATCTCAGACAAAATGGACTCTTGTCTCTGAGACATTCTCTACCATCAACGGATGCCCAAGTTTCGCCCACCACCTGTGCAGCCTGATGGATCTCTCCCGCCCTTGCTGGCACGTTGCAATAGCTTCCTAGCAGGCACTCTCACACTGCTCCTCTCACATCTTGGGCCACCTTCCAACCTTCCTGCAGGACCATGCAAGATGCATAAAATTCAGGCTCTTGGTTATGGCCTATGAGGCCCTTCACAGGAGGCCTCGTAGGGTTTGTTTTCCTCTCTTCTGCACAACAGACCCTGAGCTGCAGCCTGGAAGAACCCTTTGTTTCTCCTGAGCACAGCACAAGCTGCCAGGACCTGTTCTTTGCACTTGCTGCAGTGTTCATATTCCTGGAACACTTTCCTCTCATTTCTCTGCCTTGAAAACTCTGATCTAGTATTTAATATCCTGTCAAAATATCTCCCTCACCCCGATATCGTCTCTGACTTCCCCCATCCAAGTCAGTGCTTTCCTCCTCTAGCTGCCCGGTAACTTGAACAAATACCTCTGGTGAGAATTTATCACACAGGATTGCAATGTCTCTTGCTGGCTCAGGAGGTGCCTGGAGACAGGGAGTGTGTCTTGGTCACCTAGGTGCTCTCAATGCCTTGCACACAGCCTGGAAATCACAGGTACTCAAATATCGGAACTCAAGTGTGAACTAGAAAGATCAGAGCCCTGTGGGGTTGGCGGCTGCAGAGAGAAAGGGGCTGGTGGACAGAAGAGAAAGTGCAAGAACAGATGAGGCTGAACTTGAGTGGTACTTGTTTGTTTTTGATACTAAAATTTTGGGAGGAGGGATGAAAAAGAAAACATGGTCCTTAACTATTTACCTTATTCTAGTATTCCTCTTCCTGGAAAAGGAGCCAAGACATATTTAGTGGGGTTTCAAGTTTCTTGGTAAGGTTTATGATTCTAGCACAAATCAAAAGGTGTGTGTATGGCACACATTTCTTTCTTTCTTTTTTTTTTTTCTGGCACATGGCTTAATCATTACACTCTGAGTTCTCAAAGATCCTGGCAGTTCCAACATTCTGCGAGATATTCTCAAGTAAGTCTTTGAAATAGGGAAGTCCAGGACAAGACGTCGCTTTTCAAGGTGTAAAGGAATCCATACAAAAGCGTCCTGCGTCCGCTGTGCCTGGACGGCTCCCTACACGCCCGCTGCTGGCTGATAAACTCCATTCGTGGCACCAGAATCAGGCAGGGAAGGAAGGCAGAGCCAAGTGGGCCAGGCTGTGGGGCCCAGAATCAAAGTCAGCAGCAGAAGAAAGACCTGAAAAGAATGACATTCCAGCTCATCGTTTCTTTTCCTTTCAGGCTTCATGGTACCTTGGAAGAAACAAAAGCTTTACAGAGAAAAGGCTGGCTTGGCAGAGAGCACGGCTCCCCCCTCAACCTGCGGTTCCATGTTCTGGTGCTTTGCTTTTTTTAAGTAGACAAAGCACTTAAAGATGTTGTATTGAGACTTCCTCTAGACTTTTCTGTCCTCCTCCATTTCTTTAACAAATCTGGAAAAAGGAACAGTTACAAATGCAATTTGCTGTGCTTGGTGCTTCTGTAGGCCCTCGCTCCTCCTTCTCTTTCTTTCTCACTAGCTCTCTCTCTCTCCACCCACCTTTATCCCTGATGTAATGTCTCTGAGTTTGTCTGGCTCCAGCTGTCCTCTCCTTGAAGCAGAAAGAAAGTGTGTGTGGTGGGGGGAGTGTGGAGGGAGTTTGGGAAGACAATCTCAGTGTTATTCATAAGGCCACGTTTTGTTCCAGAAGCTTTGTTGAATCCACAATCGTGCAAACCTTCCACTGTTTCTCTCGCTTGGAGGATCAAATTTACAGTTTTCTTCTGGCTTTTCTTCATGGTGAGATATTTGAAATCCACAGGCAGACCCAGCCAACTGGGCAGAAAGTTTAGAATTCTAAAACACGGAGGAATTAAGTCAGGGACAAGCGTATCTAATTTGCTGATTTACTCAACTTGACCCAAATGAATTTCTGTGCAAACAAAATTCATAAAGAAGCCTTTGAATAATTCTATTAAATAAAATGCCGGGTTTTTATTTCCCATTTTACAGCATTTTCTGAACACTGTGTATTCCAATCATATTGAAACATTTTGTTTTCAGGCTCCGTAGAAAGTGCTGATGGTTGAACCTCAAAAGAATTGAAGGGTTAGTTCATAAATGAATAAAAAGCCAGCGGCATTTATCCAAAGTTTGTTTAACTATCCTAACCTCATAGGCCTGTAAAAATTCAGCTGAAAATCATTGAGAAGAGCTTCTCCCATGAGATTCCTCGGCGCTTTCTGCTTCCGCTTGGATCAGAAATATCATGAGAGTATTTTTTTTTCTTGCAACATTTCAACACTCCTAGTTTCATTTGCAGATGGAGAAGAGCAAAGGCAAAGGAAAAGAAATGGGAGAAAAACATGGTTGAACTTTTCTTAACCCAGAAGTTATTGCAGCTCTTACATGAAATTTCAAGCCAGAACTTCCCTGGGTGAGGCCAACTGCTTATGCCTAGGAAAGCTCCCGGGGACGGGAGTCTCCTCCACGGAGGTTCTGGTAGAAAGTGGCCATTTCAAATGATGTCCAGGAAATCTAACATTGGGGCTCAGGCTCTGGCCTTGGCACCCCATTAATTAGCCTAACTTTCACGGGTGTGATAGAGGCAGAAAATAAATCATGTCTTCCAATAGACCAGTGTTCTGCTGTTCTTGGAGTAGCATTTTTCGTGGTGGTTTTGGGGAAGGATATATGTGGGAAGATCCTTTGCAAAAATAGCTACAATCCTCAAATCCATAGAATTGGAAAGATTAGTGGTTGCCTTGGACTGGGGGTGTGGGGAAAGTTGGAGGAAAATAGGAAGTGATTGCTAATGGGCATGGAGTTTCTTTCTGGGGTTAAGAAAATATTCTAAAATTGATTGTGGTGATGGTTGCACAACTCTGTGAATATACCAAAAACCATTAAATTGTACCCTTTAAATGGGGGAATTGTATGGTATATGAGTTATATCCCAATTTAAGCTGTTATATTGGAAAAAAAAATAACCACAATCCTTCAGTGTTTTCTGTATCTGTGCCTTTGCAATGTGACTTTGGCGTTCTTCCCATCCACTTCCCCACCTGTTGACTCTGGGATGCCTTACGACTTTTGTTGGCCCGTGGGGTATGGCAGAAGTGAACATATGCCAGTTTGGAGCCTTAGTTCTTCAGAGGTCTTGCATGTTTCTGCTTATTTTTCTGTCTTTACTCTGAAGACTAGCCTGGGCTAACCTGCTGGAAGATGAGAGGCCCATGTAGGAAAGCTGAGTTTCCCAGCTAGTCCACCAGTTCGTTGCCTTCAGATACAAGAGTTTTCCCAGCTAGGATCAGCCCAGCCCAGCTAAGAGCAGCTGAACCACTTTCTAAACCATAGACACATGAGAAATTAAAAAAAAAAAAAAATGGTTGCTGTTTTATGCTAAGCACTGGGGCTACTCTTTCTGCAGCAGTGGTTGACTGATACATAAGGCAATCTCTGAGATTCTAGAAGTGTGGGAGAAGAGTATGTGCACAGATTACTCTGGTTACCCACAAGGCCAATGATTTTGCTCACATTTTCCGTCTCTGAACAGAACTTTCCAATGCTTTCATTTTCCCTATGAAACCTTTCCTCTCCGTAGTTGTAGCAGTAAAACTCAAACTTGGTTAGGTAGGAGTCAGCGATCATTACACATTTGCCTCGTATAGCTTGAGCATTACGCTATTTCAGGACCTTCTTGAAGATGGTGAGTGGAGAGGAGCACCTGACCTTCTCTGTTAAGCTGAGAGGGGCTGTGAAGCAGCGTCATCCTGTAAGCAGGACCAGCTATTATTTGTCACACATGCGTCCCATCTCTAGAATCCTGAAATGTCTGATGAGGCTCACTCCTGGATATGGGGGCAGGAGACAAGCCGGCTTAAATATAAATAGGGTTGAAGATCCCCACAGGGAAAATGTTTTGCAGAAGGCCCTGGGGAGGCTTGGACAGTAGAGGAGAAGGCTGCCTCCAAGGGTGCCATGTCCTGGCAGGAACAGGGCCTTGGAAAAGTTGGGGACTGGAAAGCTGGCATCTGCCCAGAGAAACTGGAGAGCGCTTCCCTGGCAGCTAGGGTGTGAGGTGAGTGTCTAAGGACTTTCATATTTTTAGCTTTTGTGGGGGGTGAAGTGGAAATGACGTGAGCCCAGGTCCAGGGATAGGTAACAGGAATACACATATGTATGAGATATCCCACATCAGTGCTGCCCCATGGGGCCTTCTGCCATGCTGTCTGAGTCCTGGGGGTGTGACTGGTATGACTGAGAAACAGAATCTTCAATGTGATTCACTTTGAACTAATTCGAACTTAAGCTGAAATAGCCACATACGACCAATGATGAGCAGATGCACAGCACAGCGCTATGCAGTGTGTATAGATGCCTATACTTCCACTGTTACAATGAAAATTGCAAAACCATGATTTTTTCAGATAAACACTGGGCAACAATTTAGCCATGACAAACTTCCAGATCCTCAACCTCTCAAATTTATTTAATCTGGAAGAGATAAGCCTCCTCCTTTTTCATAAAAACCTGCATCCACATGTTCACCAAATATGTATCTTTATTCAGTGCCCACTGTGTGTAAGGAAGCCTGCTCGGCAAAATCAAACTAAAGCAAAAGAAAACAGTCACGCAGTCTGTTTGACTGAGCTCAGCTGTTCACCCGCTTAAAAAAAAACGCAAGGGTGGCTTTGACAACATTTTAGAATAAAATTATCTAAATTTGAAAAGTACAAATTTACAACAATGAGTAAATCGTGCATTTAGAGGCAGCTCCTCTTAATTCTATAGGTTGGCAAGTTTGATTTCTATTGTTATTGAAGATGATGTAATTGTGGCTTAATAAGAAAAATTATTAAAGGGTTTATGAGCTTTCATTTGTAAAACCCAGGGAGAAAAGGTCAATAAGAAGTTCCCCCCTTCTACAAATCTCTAAAGTATTTGAATTTAAAATGAATCTCATTCTACAAGGAAAAATGTAAAATCAGAATGACAGAAACCACCCCCCCTCAAAGAAAGAGGGGAAAACCTTAATTTATGTTGACTTCATTATTCTCTAGATTAAAAGCAACTTGACATAAAATGAGGACTTTGAGTTCAAACTTTTAAGGAATTCACATATTTGCATCAATTTTTAAAAGGTTTTATAACTAATGAACTTGGATTTCTTTTGGCATGGCATAAAATCCATTTGTACAGTTTTTAATTAAGAATGCAGCCGATGCAATTAAAACTAAGGGTAGGGACTTTATTTGATGTCCTATGAGAACCCCAGTCGAAAAAATTATGGTAATGCTGTGTGTCCTAAAACCTTCTCTGAGTGTCACAAACACACGGAGAGGAATTACCCCTGCTGCACAATGAGGATTTGTTTAAAGTTGATAATTAGGAACATTTAATTTTGATGTGTTAGGACCTTGTTTACCACTAATCTCTCTGGCATTCGATAGGGGCTTGCTAGCCAGCAGAAGGATCATCTAAAATTGAGTTCAGAAAGTAGTGACTGGGTCAAATTCACAATCCATAATGCAAATACTGCAGTTTCTACATAGACAGGGGAATTCCTAATGTGGATTTTAATATTTAAAGTTACCAGTGCCATTATTGAGAATATTAAGATGCTTTCATGTCGAACTGATTAAAATTACATTTGGAATAATGAATGACATGCAATGTACAAATACCCACTCACCCTCACTTTTCTTTTTCTTTTTTTTAAAGTACGAAAAGTATAAACAACTGTAATGGAAAGTCTTCCGAGGTTCTGGGGGAGACTGGGAGCCAGGCTGGGAAACCCAGGGCAGCCAAGCCTGCAAGGGTCTGTGAGGAGCTCGTACCCACCCTTGCTGGAAGGAGCCCCTTGCCTTTGAGAGAATTAAAGGGAAGCTGAACTCCCCTGCAAGTTTCTTCCTAATCACTGGAAGACTGAGGATGTCTGTTAAAACCGGTCTTTGTTTCTGGCCAGGGAGACCCCCAGATTGAGTGATTTAGATCCCTGCTCATTTCTTTAAGCAGTTAGGGTGAAGTTCCCCAGGTATAGTGTATGCTATCCCCACTGCCAAAGCTGCTTCAGGCCCCTCTTCACACCACCTTAGTTCCATTCTCCCAGGAAAAGGTCACACATGAGGCTGCACTTCTGGCTTTTGTCGTCAGAATACCATGTGCCAGCTTCCCCAGACAGCCCTCACAGTGGGGAAGGTTAGTCAAGACCCAAGCCTTGGTAAGGAGCCCAGCCCTTGTGCGGACAGCTCAAGCACCGTCCTTGAGTGCCATGCAAACAGCTTGCCAACTGCACCCCAGTTCCCCAGGCCATGCACCCGGAATAGCCTGTGGGCTCCTCCCTTGCCATCCCATGCACCCCAGAGCAGTGGGACCCGGGCACCGGGCTGGGTTAGCCTGGAGGGACTCTGGCATAAGAGATGGAAATGCTGTCTGACACTCCTTCAGCCTCTGCTTTGCCACCAGAATGACGTTTTTTCCTCCGTTTTTATTTTAGATTCAAGGGGTACAGGTGCAGGTTTGTTACCTAGGTAGATTGCGTGATGCTGAGGTTTGGGACACAGGTGATCCCATCATGCAGGGACTCAGTATAGCACCCAGTAGTTAGGTTTTCAATCCTGAACCCCTCCTTCCCTTCCACCTCCAGGAGTCCCCAGTGTCTACTGCTCTCAGGTTGATGTCCGTGAGTAGCTGAAGTTTAGCTCCCACTTATCAGTGAGAACATGTGGTATTTGCTTTCCTGTTCCTGCGTCAACTCACTTAGAATCACGGCCTCCAGCTGCAGCTGTGTTACTGCAGAGAACGTGATTGTATCCTTTTTTACGGCTGCATAGTAGAATCATCTTTTAAGAATCATTAATAGATTTAATTTAGGTTTACCGATAAAGGATCAGAAAATAAGGAGTTCTCTTACACTCCCTCAGCCTCCCCTAACCCCCAAGTTTCCCATTATTAACATTTTGCATTAGCATAGGAACATGCTTTACAACCAGTGAACCAGTACTGACTCATTAACTAAAGTACAAAGCTTACTTCTTTGTGTTGTATATTCTGTGGGTTTTGATAAAGGCACAGTAGAAGATATCCACCATCACAGCATCATCCATCATCCAGTTTCCCGGCCCAAAAAAATCCCTTGTGCTCCACCTATGTATTCCTTCCTCTTATAAAACCAAAAATGGGACCGTGTTATTCCCCTGTTTGCAGCCATTAAATTCAAATGACTCCCTGCAACCTTCCCTACCATACAGGACCCTATTAATCTGCTCCATTCCTCCTTCATATCGCAGAGTTATTAGATAAAGCCCAGACTCCTTAGCTGGGGGCACTAAAAACCTTCATGCTCTGTCTGGGCCCTGACTCCGTGTCTGGCCCCATCAATCGCCACATCTTTACAGTTAATGAAGCATCCCACATAAGGGCGCTGGCTTCACACTCGGACACACCTGCGCTGGAGCCCACCTCCTCCACTCTGAAGCTGCCTAGCCTTGAAAAAATTAACCGTCAACCGCAGTAGACAAGGCGAACCACATTGGGAAAATATTTGCAACAAAAATAGTAAATATATCCTAATCATATGAATAATTTGTACACATATTTTAATTCATTTAGCAAGCATTTCTTAAGTGCACTACTAGGTACCAGGACATAACTACCTAAGCTTTCAGATGTCCTGCAGCAAGATTGGACTCCTTGACTCAGAAATTCTACATTCCCATGAATACATGGAAATGAATACACACACACACACACACACACACACACACACACTCTCTCTCTCTCTCTCTCTCTGTCTCTCTCTCTTTCTCCGCTTTCCAGAAAAGTCATACCAATTTAAGGGCCTACACAGAGAGAACAGAACTAGAACGTCATCACAGTGACCAGCACTGGTTTTTGTTGTTAAAATATTTGCCAATGTGATAAGCGAGGTAATGTTTTGCTTTGATTCACATTTATGAGGTTGTATTAGTCTGTTCTCACTCTGCTAATAAAGACTTACCCGAGACTGCATAATTTATAAAGAAAAGGAGCTTTAATGGATTCACAGTTCCACATGGCTAGGGAGTCCTCACAATCATGGTGAAGGGCAAAGGGGAAGCATGACACATCTTACATGGCGGCAGGCAAGAGAGCGTGTGCAGGGGAACTGCCCTTTATAAAACCATCAGATCTCGTGAGACTTACTATCATGAGAACAGTATAGGTAAACTGCCCCCATGATTCAGTTATCTCCACCTGGCTCCGCCCTTGACACATGGGGATTATTACAATCAAAGGTGAGATATGAGTGGGAACACAGCCAAACCATATCATAGGTTATGAATGATTTCCCATGATTATTGCCCATTGATGTTTTTCCCATGAGTTGCCATTCTGTGTGCATAATGCTATCTTCAAATAATGGCCCTTCGATTATTCCTTACATTAAAAAACTCCATTTTATTATCTCCTTGCATTGACTTAGGTCCCAGCACAAAGCTGAAGATCTCAGGGTATCCTTTCCTTGTAACTACGAAGAAATGTGTATAATATGTGGCCACTGAGGATCATGCTGGCTCTGCGTTTGAGGACACACCCTTTCACTAGGTTAGGAAAGTTTCCTTCTATTTCTCCTCAGTTAAGAGCTGTTCAATTGCTTAACATGAGTGGTGATTTTATTCTATGCTTTTCTGAATTCACTGTAATGGTCATGTGTAAAACGCAATTTTTCTGTTAATATGCTAATGTGGTATATGACACTTACTGATGTGGTGCCATTTTGGCATTCCTAGAGAAAATCTGAGTTGCATTGATGTCCAATTATTTTCTAGTCTTTTATGACTACATAAAATGAATATCATCTGTTTGCAAAGATTTGAAAATTTTACCTGTAAGACTATCTTTGCCTCTAATGCTGTTTGGGGTATTAAATTCTAACAAGTCAATTTATTTAGTAATTATAGGTTTATTCAGACTATTGGTATTTTATTAATAAAATATTTTTAGTTATATATTGGTAATATTGTCTGGAAACTTGTACATTTTGTTTGACTTTTCAAAGGTACTGATACTAAGTTGTTAAGAATGTTTTGGATCTATAATTAAGCCTCTTTTCATTTTCAATATTCTTATATTGTGCACTTTTTCTATTCTTTTTCCTCTTGCTTATACTTGAAGTTTTGTTATTGTTGTTTTCTATTTAATTTGTTTGTAAAAGGACTATCTTTAGGTTTCTATTTTACAACAGTTGCTTTTTCTCTTAACATCGCTATTCTTTTCTTCTATTTCCTTTTAATTAATTTCAACTTTTTTCTTTTAATAAGTGTATTAAAGGCTATAAATTTACCTCCAAGTTCAGCTTTAGATACATCCTACAAGTATTTGTATGCACTAACGTCATGGTTCCTCATTTTAAAAACTTTATAATTTCATTGCTGCATTATGATTTCCTCTTTAAATTATGGTTTGTTTAGTAATTCTCTTACTTTCCAAAATGTGTTATTATTATTCTTTAATTAAAATGATTGCAGTATCTTCTTGAGGAATTGTTCTTGTAAAGTCTCTTTTAACATCAATATTTATATTTTTAATACAAATATTACTACAATAATTTTCTTTTGGTTAATGTTTTCTGGTATGTTTTTCCATCTCTTTATTGAAAACATTGTTGATTCATTTTATTTAGGTCTATTTATTAAAAGAAGCATGTATTTTTTTGTTGTTGCTATTAAATACAGATGATTTTAATATGTAAGTTTAATTTATTACATTTTTTTGCAATAATGGATACATTTAGATCTTTGAACATCTTACATTCTAGACCTTGTTTATCAAAATACACCTTTATGTCCTTTCTCCTATCTTCTCTGAGGGATTTAACAAGTTATTCATATCCATTGTGCTGTTTTTCTCTGATGGTTTGGAAATTGTAGACTATATTTTTATTTCAGTGGTTACGTTTTGCTATTTAAATTTTGTTAAAAATTATTTTAAATATGTATTGCAGAATCATTCCATATCTACATCTAACTCCTGGACAAGACTAGCAATTTAGCACATTTCAACACCCAGTTAACTAACTTCCTGCCTCACTCTCATCCTTCTTTTTACTGTTGACTAAGGTTGCGTTCACTACAAAACACATATAATTAATTATTATCATTGTCAATAATTAAGCAAACTTGCCAACATATTTTATCAATATTTCTTGCACCCACTTCTTCCCTCTAGGTTTGCTTTTATTCTTGCTAAAGTAAGACTTCCAGCAGTTCTTTCAGTGAGGGTCGTTGAATGGTGAATTTTTAACCTTTGTTTATCTGAAAATTTCTTTGTTTTTTCTTCCACTCCTGAATCATATCTAGCTGGGTACAGAATTCAAGGTTAACACATATTTTTTTGTGCAGCACTTTGAGGATAGCCCTCAGTCATATTTAGGCTTCTTTTGTTGCTATTGAGAAGCCTTTTGCTCAACTTTCTTCTCTTGGTAAGGTTTATCTCTCAATAGATAAACCTCTCTGGAAACTCTTTAGATAATTTGACATCCCTGATGGTCTGCAGATTTCCTACAGTGTATTGTGCTTTTATATCCTGATAGATACTAAAATTGTAATTTAAATTACTCTTTGCCATGTGAAGCAATTGAGGATACTATAGATTCAGTCCCTGCCCTCCCTGAAGGTGAGCTTAGTCCTGGGCACAAGACTATGCCAGACTTCCCTTCCCCTTCAGGCTGTGGTTTCCTAGGAGCTTCAGCCATGAATGGTTAGCAGTGGCAGCCTGGCAGCCTCCTCTCATCAGTGGAACCCCCTTGCAGCCTCGGTTCCCAGCCATGGCCTCAGCAGCCCTTGGAGCCTGGTTAGCCTATCACCAACTGCTTGCCCCCAGCACGAGGATCTTAAGCCTACACCCATTTGCCCACTTGCTGTTCCTGTTCCCTTGGGTCCAGGGAGGCAGGATTTTGTTTTTCTGTGTGCCTGTGTCTTTTTTATATTTCCTCCCTGTATTTCATCTGTCATTAGTATGTATTTGTAATGGGGGGTGCTGAAATGGTGAAGTTGCAGGGCTCTGGTGCAAAATCACAATTTCTGATGTCTGCAAAATATTGTTGTACTTTAATTCTTATTTAATTAACCATTATTCTCTCACTTAATCTTTTCCATTATCAACAACTATATATTAACTACATTTTATTTAAATGTTTATATATATTCTGTGGTGGTTTCTTACAAGAGGTGTATTATATCAACAAAAACAACATGTATATTTTAAGTAACTTTAGAACACTGTCAGGTTTTTCCTCAAAAATATACCTGGTGTGAGCTGAGTGTGTGGATGTGAGTACAGGTATAGGTGTGGGGTGGATGTAGGTATGCATGTGAGTACAGGTGTGGGCACCAGTGTAAGGGTAT